>CM076571.1:158749093-158852094 GCA_034641835.2 Pinus albicaulis | reverse complement strand
TTGAGAATGCAACAAGATGATGAGCTTAGTGAAAAGAAGTCGCCTTCACTAAGTAGGCCCGTAGGCTATTTTTGGCGCAAAGTCTATTTTTAGACTATGTCTATTTTTAGACATATGGATCATGTTCTATGAGTTGCAGGATGCTATTTGTGGATGGTTGGTCAAGTCGGGAAAAATAGATGGACTTCTATTTTTAGACATACTGGGCGGAATCTATTTTTAGATTGCAAGTCTAAAAATAAATATGTCGAATATTATTAGCTCTTAATAATATTTGGAATATAAACATTATCTTATCCTCTTGCAGCACTTCAGTTCGAGTCACAGATGTGGCACATGCAGCTGACAGAAGGAATTACGCTATTCCTAGGGTTTAGTTGAGCTATTGCATGGATGACTTCAGTTAGAACTCAGGTGACAGAGTTTGGTGGAGTTGATTGAGGAGTTGATGGAGTTGTGTTCAGTTTAACTTAGTTGAGCTAGTTGTATCTAGTCTAACTGATTGATACACTAGTGAGAGTGGTGTGAATTAATGATTAATTAATTCACTAATTATTAACTCATAAATAAACTAAAGAATACATCAGTTAACTTCAGTGTAGACCGATTCGATCAGAACCACGATGGAAGAGGTAGGTAAGCGGGGTTATTAATCAGTTGTGACTATACTGGTGCATGAGATTTGCACACACATTGATGGAGATGCCAATGAGGATTGCGCAGTAGATACCAAGGGGATTCAAACTTGGATCTCATGATTATTCATCTTGGATTGCGGAGTAGAGGCAGGCTAACAGGTGGAGAAGATTGCAGCATGTGTTTTGCTAGATCTGAGCTTGTGTAGTGTGTAACAATTGGAGATTGTACTGAGAGCTTGCGAGGAGTTTGTACAATGATTGTTACATGAACTTTATCATTATAATATATAGATAGTTTGGGGTTTTTAGCTTTAAGCTTTCCCATTACATACTGTGTTTATATGTGTGATTGTTTGATGTTTTAATGTGTGCATGCGATTGTTTATAATTCCGCAAATTGATGATCAATGGTAGAAGAGGTTATGTATTATGCATGAAGCTTAAATAGTGTGTAATCAGGATATTCTCGGTGAATAATTTAACTATTATTCAAATTTCTACATGGTATCAGAGCGATATTGATCATTGGAGCAATTGCAGTACATTGAAGCGGTTGAATTTTGAGCTGGTGGAATTCGAATTTGCAGCAGTGTTTTCTTGGTGTTGAAGTCAAAATGTCTTATAACGGATTGCGATTGGAGTATGCCCTTGAAGGCAGCTCGAATTATATTGCATGGAGAGATAGGATGGCGGCGGTGTTAGATGACAACGGGTTGAAGGAGTTCATAGATGCAGAAGTCCCAAAACCTGCTTCTAGCGATGCTGCCGCACTTGACGCATGGCAAAAGAAGACATCAAAATGTCGAAGGATTTTGTTGGAGGGCGTAAAGGATCACATAGTGTCTAGCCTGCATGGTAAGGCTTCTCCATTCTTGATGTGGAAAGCCTTGACAGATTTATTCCAAAGCAAGAGCGACCGAGAGGAAGTTGGCGCACAAGGATAAACTTCTGGGAACATAAAGATGGAGAAAGGGGAACGGTATGCGAAGTAACTCACGAAGTTCATCGAAGCGAGGGGATGAGCTGGGAAGTGTGGGGGTGATTGTAGATGATGAGGACTTGGTGAGCTTGGCTCTCCTTGGGCTTCCGAAGAGTTGGCACTCCTATCAGGACTCTGTCAATGGTCGGGAGAAATTGCCAGGATGGGAGCGAATTTGGTCGGATCTTGTGCAAGAGGAGATAAGGCGAAGTACCAGGGACGGATCTTCATCAAAGGCATCTGATGAAGAAAATTGCGCTTTGGCTGCCAAAGCAAAGAAGGGGAAGAGAAAGAAATCTTCTCAATCCGGTGCAAAAAGCAAGAAGTAGGACATGTCCAAGGTGAAGTGCTTTCATTGTCACCAACACGGACATTATGCCACAAATTGTCCCGCGAAGAAGAAAATAGCAATTTCTTTGGATGCAAATTGGAAGACATCGCCTGTGATTTGGTGGTTTTTCAACGATCGCATGCTTGGTCTCAAGTGTGATGGGATCAGTATGGTTGTTGGACAGTGGTGTGTCTTTTCACATTATTAGAGATCGAGATCTGTTTTCCGATCTGGATGAGAAAGATCTTGGAGTTCACATCGAGATGGGCGATGATGGTAGATACAGTGCGACTGGTATCGGTACCATTTCCTTTGAGAGGGAGTCTGGTAAACCCTTCGTATTGAAGGAAGTGATGCATGTTCCAGGATTGAAGAAGAATCTTATCTCTGTGGCGATGTTAGAAGACAAGGGATATGATGCTGTCTTTAGCGAGGGGAAGGCTTTCCTGCGTAGTAAGGCAACTGGTGAGACCCGAAGGATAGGGGTTCGAGTTAAGAAACTTTATCAATTGAAGGTAGATGGTTGCGCAGAAATGGCAGGAAAGGTATAAGGAGTGGTGAGCCGGGATGATGGTGAGTTGTGGCACCAGAGATTGGGTCACCTTCACCATGGAGCTTTGAAGATACTACAAAAGATTTCTACTGGGCTTCCTATGGGTACTCTTGTGCAGTCAAATCAGTGCAAGGGATGTACCTTGGGAAAATTTGTGAAAGCCACCTTTCACGAGAAGGATAGTCGCACCACGACGATCCTTGAGAGAATTCACACAGACGTGTGTGGACCTTTCTCAGTAGCTTCGACAGTAAAGCACATGTATTATGTGATTTTGTTGATGATTATTCTCGGAAGTGCTGGATCTTCTTCATGCAGAAGAAGAGCGAGACAGACTCAAAGTTCTGTGAGTTCAAGGCACTAGTTGAGAAGGAATCGGGGAAGCAGGTGAAGGCTCTTAGGAGCGACAATGTTGGTGAATTCATCTCTGGCGAATTCAAGGACTTTTGCAACGCAGAAGGAATTCGAAGAGAGCTCATAGCACCTCATAACCCACAGCAGAACGGGGTTGCTGAGCGGAACAACAGAACGATTGTGGGTGCTGCACGGGCGATGTTGCATGATAAGGGCCTTCCCATACACTTGTGGGCTGAGGCATGCAATACTACAGTATATGTGTAGAACCGTTGTCCTCACAAGACACTTGGCATGAGTACACCCAAGGAGGCGTTTTCTGGTAAGAAGCCTGATATTTCCCATTTGAGGATTTTTGGTTCACCTGTTTACTTTCATGTGACAAAGGATGCCAGGAAGAAGCTGGAGCCAACCGTAGAGGTTGGGATATTTGTGGGGTACACTGATACGCCCCAGAACTATCGTGTGTATTTTCCAGACAGTCACAAGACTGTTGTGCGACGGGATATCAAATTTCAGGAGGAGAAAGCCATGAAGTGTTCGTTTGAGAGGAAGCCACACTTGCATGCAGTTGAGGAGCTATTAGTTCCTAAGGATGAGTCTCAGGATGTGGATCAGCCACAAGATGAGGTTCATGGAGTGGAAGAGACCACTCATGCAGCGCCAACCATCAGAGGGCGGAAGCGCACTATAGAAGCTGAGCGACTAGCTCAAGATGCATAGAAGGTTGTAGGACCACCTACAGCACAGCGCAGACAGAGACAGTCACCTGACTGGTATACTGGATACATGGCTCTTATGAGCAAGTGTATCGTGACAGAGCCATCCTCTTTCGAGGAAGCTGTGGAGGACCCCGCATGGGTATATGCCATGGTGGAAGAGTATGATTCGATTGTCATAAACAGTGCATGGGAGATTGTCCCGAGACCGAAGGGGAAATCAGTGGTGGGTTCGAGATGGATCTACAAAGTGAAGCATGCAGCTGACGGGAGTGTGGAAAAGTAAAAGGCAAGATTTGTTGCCCGAGGCTTTTCACAAATTGAGGGGATCGATTATGAGGAGACCTTTGCACCTGTCGCAAGGTATTCTTCCATACGGACGATTCTTGCTCTCTCAGCGCAGATGGGGTGGCACATTCATCAGATGGATGTGAAGACTGCGTTCCTCAACGGAGTCATTAAGGAGGAGGTGTACATAGAGTAGCCCAAAGGTTTCGAGATCTTCAGCAACGAGTCGCATGTGTGTAGGCTCAAGAGAGCGCTGTATGGGTTGAAACAAGCACCTCGTGCTTGGTACACACGGATAGACAATTGTTTCACCAGACTTGGATTCTCCAAGAGTGAGGCGGATCCTAACATATACCAGATTGTGGTGGAGGGTAAGTTGCTGATCATTGTACTTTATGTAGATGATTTGATTCTAACAGGTGATGAGCTGTTGATACTTTCATGCAAGGAGGATCTTGCAAGAGAGTTTGAGATGAAGGACTTGGGCCTCCTTCATTATTTCCTGGGATTGGAAATTTGGCAGCACAATGATGGACTGTTTGTTTCTCAGGGTAAGTATGCCCGGGAGATACTGGAGAAGTTCAACATGCATGGCTGCAAGCTTGTTGATACTCCTCTTCCTGGTGGATGGAGGAAGGAGGATGCTACTTCGGCGGAGGTAGTGGATGCCACTGTTTATCGACAGTTGGTGGGGTCGCTTATGTATCTGGTCAATACATGACCCGACATATGCTATGCTATTAACCAGCTTTCACAAGCTATGGTTAAGCCTACCAAGCTCTTTTGGAAGGCAGGCAAGCATGTATTGAGATATCTCAGAGGCACATCGGGATATGAATTATGGTACAGATAGTCGGATAAGGTGAAGCTATGTGGCTTCACGGATGTAGATTGGGTAGGGAGACCAACGGATAGAAAGATCACATCTGGAGGGATTTTCAGTATCGGGTTGACAACAGTTTCTTGGTACAGCAGGAAGTAGAGATCCATGGCACTCAGTTCAGCAGAGGTCGAGTATATGGCAGCGAGTTTGGTTGCATGCAAGGCTATATGGATGAGGAAGATCACGAGACGGGTTTGTTAGGACCACCCAGGATCCTCGTGATTTATGTGATAATCGGTACATCAGCTCCTCGGTTAATCAGTGTTCATGATAGATCCAAACACATTGACATGCGACATCATCATATCGGAGATTGTGTGCGGCGGATGTAGCGGAAGTCATGTTACTTTCTCATTCCTATGGAGGATGAGATGCGATATCTTCGACGGCGCTCATGAGAACAGGTTCGAGTCTACAGAGCGAATAGGGTTGCGGAATCGTCATATCTTGCTGAAAGGGAGTGTTGAGAATGCAGCAAGATGATGGAGCTTAGTGAAATGAAGTCGCCTTCACTAAGTGGGCCCGCAGGCAAATTCTGGCGCAAAGTCTATTTTGAACATATGGATCATGTTCTATGGAATTCTGAGATGCTGTTGTGGATGGTTGGTCGAGTCGGGAAAAATAGATGGACTTCTATTTTTAGACATATTGGGCGGAATCTGTTTTTAGTTATGGTCTACAAATAGATATGTCAAATATTATTAGCTCTTAATAATCTTTGGACTATAAACATTATCTTATCCTCTTGCAGCACTTCAGTTTAATGCCTGGAAGTGGCACATGCAGCTGACAGAAGGAATTATGCTATTCCTAGGGTTTAGTTGAGCTATTGCATGGATGACTTCAGTTAGAACTCAGGTGACATAGTTTGGTGGAGTTGATTGAGGAGTTGATGGAGTTGTGTTCAGTTTAACCAGATTGAGCTGGTTATTATCTAGTCTGGCAGTTGATACACTAGTGAGTGGTGTGAATTAATGATTAATTAATTCAACGATTATTCTTTCCTCATAAATCAACTAAAGAATACATCAGTTAACTTCAGTGCATGGACAGTTCAGTGGAGACCAGTGGAAGAGGTAGGTGAAAGAGCAGGTTGACTATCAGTTGTGACTATACTGGTGCATGAGATTTGCACACACATTGATGGAGATGCCAATGAGGATTGCGTGGTAGATACCAAGGGGATTCGAACTTGGATCTCGTGATTATTCATCTTGGATTGCACAGTAGAGGCAGGCTAACAAATGGAGAAGATTGCAACATGTGTTTTGCTAGATCTGAGCTTGTGTAGTGTGTAACAATTGGAGATTGTACTGAGAGCTTGTGAGGAGTTTGTACAATGATTGTTACATGAACACTATCATTATAATATACAGATAGTTGTGGGTTTTCAGCTTTAAGCTTTCCCATTACATACTGTGTTTATATGTGTGATTTTTTGATGTTTTAATGTGCGCATGCGATTGTTTATAATTTCGCAAATTGATGATCAATGGTAGAAGAGGTTATGTATTATGCATGAAGATTAAATAGTGTGTAATCAGGATAATCTCGGTGAATAATTTAACTATTATTCAAATTTCTACAGTATCGGTGAGTACATGATCAACTGTAGACATATTGGAAAACATACAATGTTCATCCCAAAAGTCCTCAAACACTTGGACTTATTAACAGCCAACATAACATGTCAATGAAAAACAAACTTGTTGCAAATAAGTGATTATTCTTGTTTTCACTTTACAAAGTACCCAAAACGGGTAATGAACGACAAGTATTTACAATTTACAAAGCAACAAACTTTGCAAAGCAACATATATTCTGCTTTTAAGGTTTCCATAGGAACTATGCTAGTATCCTCTATGTGACATGTTTCTTTCCTTGCAATGGTTTGCATAACCTCTTTATCCTTATTGGGACGAAGATCTGGATGAGGCTTCCAACACCTTTCATTCCCATGCCTGTTTATTTACAATGGGTACATAAATACTTTCTCTTGCCCATCGACAAGGAAGTATTCAAATTTAAGGGAGGTTATTCATGCTTGATGCCAATAATTTTGTCCATTATTTTGACCACAGTTTGTGTTGCTCATAATCAGGCACATAATTATCAACTGCATCACAAATTATGCAAGGATACATGTCCCATAAATAATCAAAATTACCAACATCTGGAAAATTCCCATGACATTTATACATGTCCCTTGGGTTGTAAATTTGACGACGAGAACTAGACAATGACAAGCGAAGTCATTTGAAGCATTTATCTCTCTTGGGAGGAAAATTACCATTATCATTACCATCTTGCTATGACATATCATCATCTAATGATTTCTTTTCCTCAAAACGTTTTGAACACTCTCCAAACTCTCTATGACCATAACTCAATCCTTCATATCTTGCTCTCTCATTTACCTCGATAGGATTGGTAATACCTTGTCCATCAAATATGAGGCCTCCTCCTTCATAACCCATCTAAGCTAGAAGCTTCATACCAATGTGTTTAGTATGTTTTTCAAAGGTTGCAAAAGGTGTGTTATTAACATAAACTGAAGGATTTTAACTAGAGATGTTGTTACCTCCTTGGATTTTTCACCTATATTTTATGCTTCAGATGTTGATGATGAATTTGAATATGACTCAAGCCATACACTTTTACCAATAGGCACATAATGTTGATCAGCAGTTGTCATTGATGTCAACCCAAGCAGCACCAGGGGCTAACCCAATATTGAATGGGAAGTTTGACCTACCAAATTAATATATTCTGGGTGAATAATGCTTTTGATGGTTTCTACTTGTCGAGATGTTTCCATTGATATATGGCACGCCATGTAATTCTTCACGGTTTGAGAGATATTCATGTTTGAAGTTTGTACCCCAGTTAGTGGGCTAAAACCCCATGGGGTTGGGGCATAGGTCGTTGAAAAGTCATAATTAATATTTTTTAAGCTCCTAAGATCCCTCCCACATTCACTTGTTGAAGCCCCTCTCAAATTAAGCATTCATATATATTGTGATCTTCATTTCCTCCTTAGGCAAGGGATTCGGCCATCTGAAACAGGTCATCTTGGCATTTTCGCTCTAAATTTTTTTCTACGAAGGCTCAGAAGCTGAAATTTTTATGGGGCGAAGCCAAAATCCTGAGGAAGCTGCAGTAAAAATTTCAGATCAATTTTCACAATATTTTTGGAGATATGATCTATGGAAGTATGTGTTTTTGCAGGCTCCTGAAATTCATCTCAAAGAAGTGACCATGGTAAAATCGTCGTAACTCTCTCTCTGAGTATCGTATTGGAATGCCGTAAAAAGTGACGAATAGTGCATAGTTTGTAATTTTTTCTCTATCAATTTTAGAGACAAATGAAGAAACAGTGACACGTGGCACGCCATACAAGTGCGCTATGCTGAAACAGTCCATAATTAGGGCATTGTGAGAGATTGGGTATAACTCTCTCTTAAAGGATCCAAATTGGGTCAGACCTGTGGCATTGGAAAGATGACTCAGAGGACTACTATAGGACTGAAAATCAAATATTGAGGATCTGAAATAATAGAGATACACTAGATTCAATATCGAGCTCCTAGAAGGCAAGAAAAAGCTAAATCATGTGTTGTCAAGGGTTGCAAAGGACCAGAATTTCTATGGTAGCAAAGCAAAGCAAGGTGCAACAGAGGGTAGCATGACAAAAGCAGCAACCAAGGTGCATAACAACAGCAAGAAGTTCATCATATGAAGTCTTCAAGTGGGCAGCACTGCATACAATCATTGTAAAGGTATCATTGTACTTAGTCATTGTAAATACATTATTGTACAAATTGTACTAGTGTCCATCTACCAAGGGTTGAAGAGGCAGTGTTGGGAGGTCTAGGATCATCATTAGGTGGTTGTGTCAAAGTTGGGGTTATGGTCTAGTATATCTTCTTCTTCTACATCATTCTATATCATTGTAAACTGGACCATTTTCCCTGGTACGGGAGTCCATTCTTCTTTTATTCTTCTATAGGGTGGTAGGGTGGTGCTAGGGTGAGTTGTAGCTCATTGGGTGTTGGGGCATCTGTTCAGTTGACTACTGAAGAATCTCGGGCGTTGGAGCGTCCATCTAGTGGGAGCTGGAGAAGAATGCTTTTCTAGATTCTAGGAAGTTGGAGCTTTATTTTCAATTGGAGTTGAAAAGAATTTTTAGAAAAGCATTAGGCGGTTTTTGTCCCAGAGTGGGTTTCCACCTTAAAAACTATGTGCATTTGTGTTCCTCTTGTTTGCTGCTATAATTGTACAAACACTGATAATAATTGAAGATTAACTAATGCTCTAATTGAAAGAAATACTGATTCACCCCCCCTCTCAGTATTTCCAACAATACCTTGTCCATCGAATATGAGGCCTCCTCCTTCATAACCCATCTAAGCTAGAAGCTTCATACCAATGTGTTTAATATGTTTTTCAAAGGTTGCAAAAGGTGTGTTATTAACATAAACTGAAGGATTTTAACTAGAGATGTTGTTACCTCCTTGGATTTTTCACCTATATTTTATGCTTCAGATGTTGATGACGAATTTGAATATGACTCAAGCCATACACTTTTACCAATAGGCACATAATGGGAATCTTTGAGATGCTGACAAAAATCACAAGCATCAGTCTCCCCATAGGGTCCACATGTTGTGTTTGGACCATGCCCACATATTGGTTTCATCTTGGAGGAATTCTTTGCTTCTTTTGGAGTGGAACTCTCATCAACTTGTTCCTTGCGCACATGCTGCAACTAAAGGTGCTTATGCCTCTTCTCCTCAGCTCAACATTCTCCATTCAAAGAGACAAGCTCATCTCCTCTAGCTCTTGAAGTTATAGCTTCTTACCCATGCCTGCAACTTGGTTAGACCCAACTATGATACCAAATTATCTGGAATTGGAAGAGAACTTCTCCTGCCAGGGCCATCCGACCTTTAACAAATATTTAGCCATTGTGGAGGCGCCACGTGGCGGCATCTGGTTGGGCCACATGGAAGCCTTCCATTGGGCCACCAAAACAAAATTCGACCAATGAAAATGCAACAACTTGCACCTTATGAGCCCGTCACTTAGAAAGTCGTGATTGGTCCTGCAACAAGCTTACAAACCTTAGCCTTTCACTACTTTAGCAGGCTTAATATCCAAGTCATATTCCTGGAGGGTTGTCATCAAGTGGGCTCTTTTTCCTCCTAGATTTTTTTACACAAGTAGATTCCTCATTTCTGCATAGGGAACTATTAATTTTGTTTTGGATTTAAGTAGTAAGATATTAAATGTTTTACAACCTTAAAGACTACAAAATCTTGTTTACCTACTGCTGGGTATTTTAGTTCAACTCCGTTGAAAGCATAACTCATAAATGCAATGGGAATTTCAACATCAGATTCTGTTTTTTTGTGTAAGAACAATAACATAGTCAGAGTTAGAAGTGAAAGTATACAATATCAATTATTTTGAGAAGTTAGGGCTCATTAGGACACGGGCTTCAATAATAGCTTGTTTTATGGTACCGAAAGCATGTTTTTTTGGTTCAGTCCATTTGTAAACAAAATTTTTCTTTACAAGTTCCTGGAGAGGTTTAACCATTTGGGAAAACCTTGGGACAAATCATTTTACAAAATTTATATTACCAAGAAAATACTACATGACCTTTTAGAGTTAGGAGGTAACAAACTATCAATGGCCCGCATCCTTTCTCGATCAATCATAATTCCATATTTTGATACAATATGTCCTAGTAATTTCCCTTCCATGACTGCAAAAATGGACTTCTTAGTATTTAGTGAAATTATAAACTTTCTACAACATTTAGACACATTTCTAAGATGGGAAAGGTGATAAAAAATCTATTTCGAAAAAACAGTAACATCATCTAAGTAAATGACCACATATTCATCGATTAACCCACTGCTCTTTGGAAAGTTGCCCCTACATTTATCAGACGAAAGGGTTTTTTTCTATAAGAAAAAGTTCCCCTAGAGTTCTAAACGTTGTTTTTAATTAGTCTGAGGGAGAAACCATAACCTAGTTCTAACCTGAGAAACCGTCTAAAAGGGACAACATCTCATAATGAGGAGATCATTGTAAAATCTAATCCATGGGAGGCACTATACAATTATATTTATCAAAGACCTTATTCAGGTTTTTGAAGTCAACACAGAGACAAATGTCTTCGTTCTTCTTTCTCACCGGAACTAGATTTGCAACTCACTGGATGTGTCAGATGGGAAGATGATTTTGGTTGCTAAGAGGTTGTTCAACACGCTCTTGACAACTAGTTCAAGGCTAGGATGGATTTTTATAGGTTTTTGTTGAAAATAATTTGTGTGAGGTTTAATGGGAATTTTATGCTATATTGTATTTGGGTCAAAGGTCCTAAGGTCCTCGTAATCCCAGGCAAAAATGTCTTGAAATATTTAAATGGATGAATAAAATCCCTTTCCCGAGGAGTACAATTAACACCTAGATTTATATTTTGAGGTTTATCCTTGGTTCCAAAATTAATCGCCTCATATTGCATGGTATAACTATTAGTTTTACAATTTATAGTTTTCTTAAATTTGTCTTGCAAATCCAACCTAAAAACAAATCGTTGGATAAAATTTACCAAATCAGTGAATTCTTCCACTGGTCGTTGACTTGGAATTTGTGAAAAATCATGTAGGTTTTCCTTATGAGTCATATCGTATATCATGGTATCACATAAATTGTCTTCCACATGGTGGAACTCCAAAATTTGTTGATCATGATCAAAGACCCTTTAATTAGCCACATTATCAAGTATAGAAGGCATAAACATCAATTCAACAAAAAAAGAACTAGGCTCGAAACCTTATGTCGGAATCAATCTAGATGCCACGTTCGCTAACATATCAGCTTCCTGATTTAAATGCATAGGTATAGAAACAATATTAAATGCATAAAATTTTGAAATCAAGTTCCATACATCTATTTGGTGATTTTTAGATGATCTGAAAGGCAATGAATGACATCTTTTACTTGTTTGATAATGATTTGATAATTATGAAATCTAAAGCCTTCTTGAGTCCTTGTAGGAGTGCGTCGTGCTCTGCAATGTTATTAGTACATTCAAACTCAAGCCTACAAGCAATGCAAATTATATTTCCTCTAGGATCCAAGAGAAGACAACATGCACCTGCACCTTCTTTAGATTTTGACCCATCAAAATATAAAGACCATAATTCACTGTTAGGATTAGAGTTAACCTCAATCAATTTTTATTTGTTGTAACTAACTTATTGGCAACCACTAACTCAAATTGTTGTTCATTATTTGCAAATGAAGAAAGACCAACAACAAAATTACCAAAGAATGAATCAATGCCAAAAGAATCAATAAACATTTCCTATTCATTAGTACCATTAATGTCAGCTACCACATGTCGAATGTATTTTTCCTTGTTTACTCTAATCTTGTCGGGTTCTCCTTTTGAAGGTAGTCATAATTAAGATATATTTGTAGACATATATCCCTTCAAAAGTTGCATCGAGTCCCGACTTAAAAATAAGGCATATGCTTAAGGAATATTTGCAATGACTATATCTATGGTATAGTAAACCCTATACTCTTATGACAATCTAATGAGTATATGAGTAACCTCTCCTACTACCTTCACATCTGTCCTATCAATTTGAACCACTTTTTGCTTCAAAAGGTTGCATTTTGGCATTTAGTTTCTTGCATACTAAAAGTGGCATAACATTCGAGGAAGCCCCTCAATAGATCATAAAGTTATGTACGTTACGATTAAATATTTCATATGTAAGCAAGAATGGGGGTGGCCAAGGTCATGGGACACATATTCCAAGCTAAATGCTGGGAAAAACATAGTGATGGGGTAGCATTGGTGATTAATTATGGCTTTGGAAATTGGCAAAGGAAAAGTGGCAATAATTGGCATTTTATTTATGAAATAAAGGGAAAAAGGAGAAAAGGAAGGTGAAGAGACACAAATTTTCACGAGAGAGAAATTCAAGGAAAATGAAGAAAATAGAGGCCTCAGTGATAAAAAGGCTTATGAGGACTAGTTCACAACTGTTTTTAGTTCATTCTTTGGCCCTCTCATTCATTCTCTCATACTCTTGCACACTTAGAGTATTCTTGGAGCATTCTCGGAGCACTTTGGCATACATTGGATTTAGAGAATGGAGGCAAAGGAAAGCAGGAAAGTGCAAGGGAAAAACTGGATCGAAAGCTACAATTAGATCAACGACTACAATTGGATCAATAGCTACAACTGGATTGCTTTATAGGTAATAGGTTGCATGTGTGATTTCGTTTATGATTTTTGGATGCATGGTATATGCATATGATATCTTGGTTGTGTGTTTTCATTGGCATGGTGATTTTCCTAGAGTGACAGTGATTTTAAACTTGCCTTGCCATTTCCTGGATAACCATGGTGTTGTGGGTTTTCCACTTGATTATTATGATTGGTGCTTATAATTCCTTGTGGTCGTGGGTTAGAAAAAACACTATGGAAGCCCTCAAACAACTTGGGTTGAGTTACTAGTCGTGGAGCCTAGGTTGGGACAAACGCTTTGGAGCGCTTGGTGGTTTGAGTTATTAGTCCCTGGAGCTAGGTTGGACAAACGCTTTGGAGTTGTTATAGCTTGCTTTTTCCAACTAGATAGAATAATTTTATTTTTTTTAGAGGAGAAGTTCATGAAATAGAAAAAAAGAGAGATGGATATCAACTCTTATAAGATGAGAACACAACCAAGGATTTCTGGGGTCTTACTAATCCTAGGAGAAGTCCACCAAGACTGTTTGATGATGATTCCCCTTCAATATGTGGAGTTGATCCTACATCTAATTACATCAACATGGATAACACTAGCCACAGTGGATGTGGATCTAGTCAAGCTGCTAGGATTGATAATCATGAAGGGGTAAATCCAACATTAATCTCTCATGAATTTGAAAGAACTGCAACTCAGGATCAACATATACAAGAGCTTTGTGATGAAAATGGATTAAAAATGGTAGGGAGACATGGGAATGTTACCCCACAAAAAGAGATGAAGAGGAAGCAAAGCAATTTCCAGAAGTTGCCTACAACAAAAATAAGTAAACTAATAGATCATTCTGCTGGAAACAATAATAAGGCTAATGACTTGTATGATGGAAATTTCACAAATTTCGAGGATTTAGGTTATGTTGTATTACAGACCAAGCCAGAGGTCCAATGTGCTAATACTAGATCTCCTGATTTTCCCACCCATAGTTGTTTGGATATTTAAAATAATGGTCAGGATGGATTGGATACTTATACAAGCAAGGGAAGGAAAATGTTGGCCATGATTCTAATAATGCTTCCCTATGCTTTCTACAATTGTAGGTTTGTGAATTATTTGAGAATGACTAGAAGGAAAAGAAACTTATGTTGGGTATCTCAGCAACTGATCATACTCATGCCTTTCCCAATGAACGTTTCATAAAAGCATCCTCTAAATTTAGTTCCACTGAAAAATAAAGTCCAATGGTGTCAATATCAAAATGTAGTGGTGAACTGGAGAAGTCTACCTACGCTTGAACCCACGCTGCTACGCCTTCCTCGGCCCCTCAACCCTTCGGCCCTTTAGCTTCTATTGATCATGATCCAGCTCCAACATGGCCATTCCGGAGTCCTCCCGGGAGATGGCCGCCTCTTTGATCCAGGCCCGAGCCTTCTCAGAGCTTATTAGCACCTTGGCTCCTCCTCGACCTAGACCAGCGATTTCCAAATTCATAAAAAATCTTGAAGGCTTAGATGAGGTTGTTCTCCCTCCCTCTCTCCCTCGTATGGCTGCTATTTCTTTGGCAGAGAAGGGATTAATAGGTCAGTTTACGGGACTCTGGCCCTCACCGAAGATAGTACAATGATGGGTTGAATGCAACTGGTCATACAAGATCAACGACAAAATCTCCATCCGATTTTGTGGAAGGGGATATATTACCTTCCACTTTGAAACTAAAGAAGATAAAGATCTGATCTTCAAAAACGGACCCTATTTCATGGACACCAGGGGCTTGTACCTCAACAAATGGACGCCAAATTTTGATCCTGAACTCGATGTTCCGAATGTTGTACTTGTTTGGGTGCGCCTTCCACACCTCCCTCTTCATTGTTGGGGGGATGATTCAGTCAAAGCTATTGGAAATGTGATTGGAAAATTCATTGATTGGAGTGAACCAAAGGATAACATGCAAGCATGCGCCAAGATCTATGTCGAAGTGGATTTGGGAAAATGTCTCCCTGAGGCCATCAAATTAAAAGTCGACGAATGGACGCACATTCAGCAGATTGATTATGAGAAGATGCCGTTCAAATGTAAGGTATATCACGACCAGTAATGGGAAACTGTTAAGAGAAAGAAAACCAATCTGAACCCTAAGAATTTCTCCCCTGCTGCTCCTCCCCCTAAGTCTAATCCCTTGCCCTCTTCTTCCCCCCTGATCCAGGATCCAAGCAATCCCTCTGCTTCTTCCACTCCCCCCAACTCACTGGCGCAATCCAATCCTTTCTCATCCATCTCCCTCCCCGATGAAGACCCTCCCCTTTCCATTCCTCTCACTCAACATGTCCCCCCCCCAGAAATATCCCCCTCCATCCATGACCCTCCCTCCTCCTCCCAAGAACCCTCTTCTATCTGAATCACCAAAAATTCATCTAAAGAACATGGGGAAAATCTAGAAACTCAAAAAAAGCAGGGCCCTAGAAGAAAAACTACAAAGTAGCAACGTGATGAAAATGCGCAAAAGGATATAGCATTAGGAACACAGAACCCCATTGAAAATTACATATTGGGACAAAACAACAATGACATGGGGCAAAAGGAACAGGGAGGGAAAGCAACTCTCTGAACAACCTTTTTGCAATGATGAAATTTCTCTCATGGAACAGCAGGGGACTAGGTCACCCCTCCAAATTAGCAGCCCTAAGAGATCTGACAAATCAAGAGAAACCATAAATTATCCTCCTACAGGAAATAAAGCTAGGAGAATTAGAAATGAAGGCAATAATAAATAAACAAAGCACTATGATGGCACCCTATCTGAGTCAAGGGGAGCCTATGGTGGATTAGCTAATCTTTGGAATTGCAACATATGGAAACAAAAAGACATCACGGTAAATCAGAATTGGCTCAAAGTGACTTTAGAAAACTGCATAGATCAGAAAGAGATCATAGTCTACAATGTTTATGGTCCCAACCATTATAGGGACAAAGAACTTTGCTGGAGCTCCGTAAAGGAAAACATGAGCAATGAGGACAACAACAACATCATAATGGGAGGAGACTTCAACCTTATTCTTCATGCAAACGAGAAAATAGGAGGATGCTTTAGCCAAGATCCTTCCAGAAATAAGCTTGAAGATATAATGCAAGATCATGAGTTGGTGGACATAGCTCCAAAGGATCGTAGATACACTTGGAGCAATACAATAATAGGCAGAGGCAACATCATGGAAAGGCTTGACAGAATCCTGGTCGTTGTCACACTACTTTCTCATTACTCCACAACTACTGCAAATGTGCTCACATTTCCAGCCTCATATCATTATCCCATTACTCTCACCATTGGAGATCACCGCTCTCTTGGCCCCATTCCCTTCAAATATAGTCCCATTTGGAATGATATTCCGGATGCAAACCAACTGGTGCGAAACATTTGGATACAACATGTTGAAGGTTCACCAAACTTTATATGGGAGACCAAATTTAAAAAAACAAAGTTGGCCTTAAAGGATTGGGCCAAAACTCAATATAAAGAGCTTGATCAAATCAAGACTGAAATCAAAATCCACCTGGATGAAGTACATGGCAATGTTGAAAATCAAGGACTCAATCAAGATCTCCTCAATCAGGAAAAAAATCTCTATTGGCAGCTCTATCGAGCCAACAGAAATGAAGAAGAGAAATGGCGCATTAAATCAAGGAACTTATGGCTTCAAGATGGTGATAAAAACACAGCTTTTTTTCATAATCAAACCACTGTCCGCAAAGTCAAAAACAACATCGTATCCATTATTGATGAAGCTGGCCAACTTCATACAAACCAAGAAGTGATTAAAAGTGCGGCTACAACGCATTTCAAAGAGCTCCTCACTGAGACAAGCATGCCTGAATATTACTCGGATCTGCTGCAGCACCTTCCGTCCTTAATCACCGAAGAGATAAACAACGCTCTCAACAGAGAAATTGATGAATAAGAGGTCAAGAATGAAATCTGGACCCTTCATCTGGATAAAGCTCCTGGACCAGATGGGTTTTCTATCACCTTTTACAGAACATATTGGGATCTTATTAAAAAGGATCTTATGAAAATGATACATTGGATCCAACGCAAGAAAAAATTTGGGGGGTACACTAACTCTACATTCCTTGCCCTTATCCCCAAAGAAAACTGACCTGCCTCCTTTTCTAGATTTAGGCCCATCTCCCTTTGCAACTCCTCCTATAAGCTCATCACTAAAATTCTGGCCACCCGTTTCAAACCTCATCCTCATAATCTCATCTCGGAAAACCAAGGAGGCTTCATATCTCAAAGACAAATAACTAACTCCATCCTCGTTCAAGAAGCCATACACTCCAGCTTCTCATGCAAAGAAAAAGGCTTTATCCTAAAGCTAGACCTTGCCAATGCCTTTGATAGGGTCAGGCATTCTTTTCTCTTAGTTGTGCTTCAAAAAATGGGTTTTGACCAAAGCTTCCTTGCCCTTATCAACTCTTGCATCTCAGGCCCCTGGATATCTCCTCTCATCAATGGTAGAACTGTTCCTTTCTTTCAATCCACTAGAGGATTAAGGCAGGGTTGTCCTCTCTCCCCACACCTCTTCATCCTCATGGCGGAATCCTTCAGCAAAACATTGGAACATATTAGACGGGTGGGTCTCATCACCGGCATCAAATTTGGTAACGGAATTAAAAATATGAAGCATTCCCAATTTGCAGATGATACTTTGCTGATTGGAGGAGCATCCAACATCATTGCTCAGCGAATTAAAAATGTATTGGAAAAATTCATGCTCTATTCTGGAGGACTGATCAATCATCACACAAGTTGCATTTATGGTTGGAATGCATCTAATCAAACCTTACACAACATTTCTAATATCTTTGGTGTTCCTTGCAAATTGAATTGGGATCATTTCACTTATTTAGGCATACCTGTAAGTATTAGTCCCTTGAAGTCTGAAGTTTGGAATGTCACTATCGATAAAATGAAGAGGAAAGTTCAAAAATGGGGCTCATCATGGCTCAACCCTGTAGGTCACCTTATCCTACTCAAATCTGGGCTTTCTTCCCTTCCTCTATATCAATTCACCCTCCTATAAGCTCCTACCATCATCCATCTTAAAATTGAAGCCATCATCGGGCATTTCCTATGGCAAGGAGGAAAGAATGATAAAAGAAAATATAACCTCGTCAAATGGAGGCAAGTAATACAAGATCAAGAGCATGGAGGTATTGGAGTATGCTCACCCAAACTCCTGAACAAAACCTTTGGAGGAAAGATTGCCTGGAGGCTTATCAATGGGAACCAGGCTTGGTGGAAAAAAGTCCTGGAAGTTAAGTATCTTAATTCCACTCGGCAGCAGCTCTTTGACCAAGATATTCCTAACAGACCTTGTTCTAAAATTTGGGCTCTTTGCAAAAAAGCCATCCCCTTCCTAGCTCAAAACCTCTCCAAAGTTCCCATGGGAGGAAACACCATCAATGTTGGAACTGATCGAATTATGGGACAAATACCCATTATTGATAGGCCTGGCACTCAGTGCATTCTCCTCTTCTTCAGCAATATGGGTTTTAACTTTTTGAGTCAATTCTCCAAATGGGATAATCAAACCCAAATTTGGACTGGATGGCACTTTCCTAAAGTTTCTGCCCACCTTGAAGATTATCTTAGCAATTTCCAAACCCACCTTCATGGCTTTGCCCCTTTAGAAAAAGATAACATTGACGGATTTCGATGGGACCCCTTTGGATTAGAATTCACCATCAAAGCAGCCTATCAACATCTTTGTAATGACCACTATCCAATGCCTATCTGACCATCATGGAAGGTTTTTTGGAAATCGGAAGCTATACCCAAGATCAAGTTTTTCATATGGCTTCTTTTGAAAGATAAAATTTTAACCTTTGAAAATCTCAAAAAAAGAGGTGTAATAGGACCATCAATGTGTCCAAACTGTCAAAATGCTGAAGAGACAGTCCTACATCTCTTTATCGGGTGCCCCTTTGCTTCCCGTTGCTGGGCTGAGCTCACCTCCTTTTTTCAGCCCTTTTGGACGCATCACCGCTCTATTGCTGAGGTTCTCCACTCTTGGAAAAATAACTTCACATGGGGGGAAAAGAAGAACAAAATTTCGAAGAGAGTTTGGGATACCCTCCCTTATGTGGCTTTGTGGAACATTTGGCTTTCCAGGAATAGGAAGATCTTCAGGAACAAAGAGCCATCCTTAGGAAAGTGTGCAGCAAAACTTGGAGCCTCACCCTTGAAAAAATATCTGCCAAGAGCAACAGTAAGATCGACCACAGTGAACTTTGTGCGGAGGAAAGGATCTTCCTGGGAGACCTATTGGATAGAAACAACAGTAGAAACCCTCCTCCTAAACATCCCTACAGAACAAATGTAAGTTGGAAGATCAAGTTTAAAGAGGAGGACTTCGCCTATTGGATAAAGAACAATGCCAGACCCTCTCTTTTCTTTGACGGAGCTTCAAAATCTAATCTGATCATTGCAGGGGTGGGGGGAATCATAACGAGTGAAAATGGCAGCACTCTCATAAATTTTGAATGGGGTATTGGCACACTCTCTAATAATAGAGAAGAGGCCTTAGCCCTCCTTCAAGGCTTGTCTCAGTTGAAAAAGCTTAAAATCACAAATGCTATGATTTTTGGAGATTCCTCCATTATCATCAACTTAATGATCCATGATCGACCGACTGCCAACATCGCTCTTCACCAAACCATCAGTAGATGTCATAACCTCTTGGATGATATGAAGGATGTATCATTCTTCCACATACTCTGAAATCACAACAAGGATGCTGATCTTCTGGCCAACAGAACCTACGCTCGTATCCCGGGGCAATTACTTTGCAATGATGCTGTAAATCTTATTCCTCTGCCATGATTTTGACCCTGACTGCTCCTAGATTCTATTCGATTTTCCTCTTTGGCCCCTCAGAACTTACCTGCAATCTTCGTACCCTCACATCTACCTCACCCATGATCTTATCTCTTTGGTTCTCCCCCCTAGCTGCTCTCTTCCTTCCACTCTCTCCTATTTATCCCATCGCCTCTCGCTCCCTCTGTCATTCCCCTCTTTCCTCCTCGAGTTTTGCTTGCCTCCCTCTGCAGACCTCTCCTATCATTTCATCGGGCCTCTACTCCTGTGCTCAATGCCCTCAGTTCCTTCTCCTCTTGATTCTTGCCCGATCCTCCTTACTGCTGTTACCTTATTCATTCTCTTGTTAATGCGACTACGCTATTTTTGCGCTGCTCTGCCTCTCTAGATTATCCCAGCAAATACTGAGTGCGTTATTAACAATTACTCCATGCATATCTGTGCAAGTGTTATCAAGATTTTTCCTTTTTGTAGAGCTTTTTATCAAGCATTGCATCCCCATTTAGTAGCTATCTCCAACAGCATGGCTCGCAATGAAGAGTGTCTCCACTGCGCGGATCTTCAAGTTGAGCTTGAACAAATCACAGCTCATCAAAAGATTCTTGTTGCAAAGATGAAAAATGAGGTAAAAATATTGGATGAAAAACATGAAGCATATGTTAAAGTCTTTCTCTCAAGGGTTTCCTCTCTTCAAAGTCAGTTTGACAATCTCTCAAATCGATGCTCTCATTCTGAAGAATCGGTGCAAATTCTGAAATACATGTTAGAGAAGCGCACCACCCCAAGCTTCAGCTCTAAAAACTTAAGGAATGCTGGCAATGAAGACAATCCTGAGGACTCTACAGCGCGCCATTAAGCATGTCTTTCAAATTTGTTTACCTTCTATCTCAGTTCGTCCACATATATGATTTATCTGTATTCCAGCTCTTTTCAAATACTAGAAACAAAGGAAATGTGGCATTTATCTGTAGCTATTTCCTCCACTGCACTACAAGCAGTCTAGCATGTAACCATGGAGTTACAACTCCTCCTTTTTGAAATACAAAATAGCAACCGATTGTGTTAAAAAAAAATGTAGTGGTGAACTGCCTTGTGGTGTTGTTTCAGGAGAAGCTATTGATAACCATGCCAATAATACCGGTAGTCGGTGTATTACAGCAGAAAGCTGCCTATTTAAAAGTTCTAAGAATTCACACAACATTCACATGTCATCTTTTTCTTGTCAAGGGGACGCTTTAGTCTCCAAGGTTGAAGAGGCCATGCATCCTAGACAACAACATTTCCATGATTTTGTCGATATTGTTTTATCACATGCTGCATCAGCCATATCTCTAATATATGAAGCTATTGCATTATATATTAACGATACACAAGCTAATGATGAAACATGTAGTACGCTCTTTGGAAACAAGTTCTCCAGTGTGGAGTTGGTTCAACCAAGTAAATTGTCTCAATTATACATAGTTGGTTTGCAGCTCTTGGGGTACTTGGAGATGTATTTTGTGAACTTGGAAAGAATCTAGAAAGTTTTGTTGAATGTGGGAAATTACGAAAAAAAAAGTGAAAACAATTTCAAAGTGTTGAATAAGCATATGGATTCGAGAAGTCACTTTAAATCAAAAGGTTAATTAGAAACACATGAATAAGTGCACAATAAACCATGGTGGGAGGCTTTGTCATTAAAAAAACACTGCATAGGTCTTCCTTTATTGCTGAAGACTGTTATAATAGTTGTTTTAAGTGCTTTATCTAAGATTGAAGACATTGATACAGTTATTTGGGCCCTTCTGAATCTCTTTACTACATGGGGGAGTGTGTGTATATATATATCAGGAGTGTAAAATCATCAAGAAATTAAGACGACCTTATGGGTCGATGGTGATATGGGTCTCAAAAAGCTAGTTGATCTCCTCGGCCATTGGACTGAATAAAGCAGATTGGACGTGATGACCTTTTCCCTTTGTGTTATTTACTGTGCGTGTAACTATATAGTCACAGTCCATGAAATAGAGGATGTTTTTGGGCTTTGGCAGCGTGGAATGAAGACCATCCTTGGTGCTCTAAAGGAAGCTTTATGTCCTAGTGTCAATATAAAGAAAAGGAGAAAGCTAATATAATTGTCATGTTATGTGTCGAGTACCATTTGCAACTATAATTTTCGTTCACAATTGTCTTTTGCTAAAAATGGTGGAGCAGATTTAGTTATTGCAGCTTTGGTTCACTATGATGATAATGAACGAGCATATACAAGTGGATTACAAGCGCTATGACACTTGGCTTGGAAACTAACTTTCCTCTTGGTGAGATTGTATATAGTAAAGAGGTGAATGTCAAAACTAAAAACACACTGGAAAAGTTCCAGAGTGCTAACTTACCCGTATTATCAGAGGAAAAACAAGTTGGGAGGCAATTTCCATTGCCAAAAGCAATGCAAGTTACTCCGAGAGCGTGGAAAAGCTCGCATTTTGGCTGTTGGTTGGAAAATTGAGTTGAAGCATAGGACTGACACAGACTATAAAAACTTTGTATATTTTTTACTATGGGGTTCATCTTACTGGTCTCTACCAAAAGCATGGCATGCCCTAAGATAAAGTCTGGATGTAGATTCCATAAATAGTGGAAAACATTATGGTTCGGTGCAGCCAGGAAACAAAAAGAAAATGGACAAAGTTGATGAACTAGGTGTAACAGATTCATACTGGAAGGTTTGTGTTTGGAGGGATATCTCAATGTTGGTCAAGAAGAAAGGTTCAAACAATTGTATGATGAAGCATGTCGTAATAAATATGGCATTGAAACCGCATTGATGCTAAAAATAAAATTGTTGCTCATTTTGGCGACGAAGATGTTAATAAGTGTCTCAACTTGAAACTGGTTGTAGAACAACATGAGATTTTAATTACTATATTTTTCTCTGGTGCGAAGGTAGAATCACATGATGAGAACAAGAACTCCAAAGTTCATTTTGAGTTTAATAAAAAACTTGAGGTACAAAATGTATTGAAAACACACATATATGAAACATTTTATGAATGGCTGAAACTAGTTGAACGATTGAAAATTCAAGTTGAAGACATACTACCTAATTTTTCTACTGTGATTCATGGTAGTTTCTAAATTTATGCTAATCAATTTAGACCAAGCGGATAAATGGTAATGCCATAGATTATACATCGGTGGTTATCTCCTCATGTTCTAGCATACTAGTATATGTATGGTGGACGTAAGAGCACCTTTGGAGATGCAATATTTTATGTACAAAACTAAAAAGTTAAAGATATTGAACGTGTTGGGAAAGCCTTGATAATGAAGTCAATAAAATGTGTCATAAAAAGGAAGGGAAAGCAGTTTCAGATACGATGTCAAGGAAAAGGGAAAATTTTCAATTGTGTCATATAACCATTTGGAGCAATATATGAAAGAAACACAATTATCATTTCAGGATCTAATCGTCAGTTCATATCATTCACGTTACAAATCAATGGTCTTATGACGGCACAAACGACATGGAGGATAAGCAATGGAGTGATTATGGGGGGAGGGCAGTATATTCAAACCATTCATCAACAAATCGACGACAACCATCCATTATGATAACACTCTCCTCATCTCCATAAACCACCAGGAGGTGCTCTTCAAGAAGTTTCCAGCTTCAACAAAGGGAATTGTGTGGAAACCGTCGGGCCCACATGCCATCCATGTCCACTTTTGAACTTACCCTTCTTGTGTGCAATCAATTTTATTAAATGTGACCAACATTGTAATGGAACCAGATTTAACAATGATATATATATATATATATATATATATATATATATATATATATATATGTATATATATATATATATATATATATATATATATGTATGTATGTATGTATGTATGTATGTATGTATGTATGTATGTATGTATGTATGTATGTATGTATGTATGTATGTATGTATGTATGTATGTATGTATGTATGTATATATTGTTTCGTAAATGTTACGTATATATTTACATATATACGTAACATTTACGAAACAAGGAATAAAAGACAGTAAAAATGATGATGATGAGGAGGATGGCGATGATGTGAAACCCTAGTTAGGGTTTCAAAGTTAAACTCCCTTGGGAAGGTCGAGGCGATGTCCCAGGTATTACAAATGGCAGAAGTTTCCTGCCATTTGGCACTTCGAAATAAAACACTTGTAAAAAAATTTATCGCTCCGGTATTTGTGCAGTTTTTTTTTTTTTTTCCCTTCCCAAATAGAGGTTCTGTGCTTTTTTTGTTTTCATTACAAATGATTTTGGCAGTTCTTTGTCTTGGAACCATGTCGCAACTCACGGGTGTTGAATTCAGTTAGGTTTCCATGGGGTTTGGCTCCTGTGGTAATGGTCTTGGGCTACACTCTGTTTTCTTACTGTTAATAGTGACTTGTCGTCTTTTACTGGGCTCAACAAACTCATCATTTTTACCGGGCAGGCACTATGGTTAAACCTAGAGAGTTTGTCGATCTAGAGGTAGAAGTGGAGGATATCCTAACTATTTGGGGGATGGATCTAACTAAGAAAAACTTGGCTAAGGTGGCTCTTGCACCTCATTCTCCAGATGGCATGCAGAGCGTTGAAAGGTTGTCGTGGAGTCTGACGGACGGTTTCAGTCCTATGGAAACTGTTGACCCTGATCTCTTCGGACCATTTCCTAGAAGTCCTAACATTTTCCTGCTGGAGGGTAAGAATCCTTTTGATAATGTAGAGGTTAGGTCGGAAGGTGCTACAAAGGTTCCACAAGTAATTTAGTCCATTTCTCTTCAAAACCATGCTCTTGTTTTTCCGTTGGGTGGTCTAGAAGATATAGTTTATGGTGTTGGTTTGGGTTTGAATGTGGGGCTGAAAGAATGCTTATCAAAATCTGTGGATAGGAATGAGGTTATGGGGAAGCCCTTCTTGGGTGCCCTTTATGGCAGCTTAGGAACACAATTGTTGCATTCAGGTTCAAGCGCCAAACATCCACATGTTGGGGAAGACAGGCTTGGCGAAGCCGTTTCTCAGGAAATATGGGGGATGCAGGAGGGTCTTGGAAGAGACTCATGTAGAGGGGAGGCAAGGGAGAAACATGGGCTACAAGTTCACCTAAAGGGGAATACATATGAAAATCCAAATGAGTTATTAGCCTAGGAGGTGGGGGTTTTCCCTCAAGGTTTAGCCTCAGAACCATCGAAAAACTTGCAGTTACCTTGGGTTTTTTCAACCGGGTTGGAGCAAGTGAAAGGGTGGTTTGGTCCAAACGAAGTGGATGGGGAAAAGTATGCAGATGTTATATCAACCTCAGTCCTGGTTCAAACTAGTTGTCAAGCAGGGTCGAAACGAAGAAAAGGGGAAGTTATTAAAAAAAGATTGGAGTGTCCAAATCTGGTATTAGGAGTAGACATACAAGTTGATAGGGTGATGGTGACCTTAGAGACCATCCTGGTGGGTAGAGTGCGCAAAAGTTTTTTTCTGCCCAATTTATTTCAGAATGGATAGAAAAATCATGGGGAGAGGCCTCAGATAAGGAAGTGGAAATGTTAACTTTGGAAAAGGGATGGTTCATGATCAGGTTCACTAACAAAGAAACCCTCAAATGGGTGTTGGCACACAATTTGGGTTTTGGCTTTGCTCCGATTCTTTTCAAAATATGGTTACCCATATTTGATGCACAACGAGAAAGAGCAGATGAGATCCTAGTTTGGATGCGTCTTCCATCTTTGCCTCCGCATTTATGGATTGGATTTTTTTAGAGCTATTGGGGATACCCTGGGTACCTTCTTGGATGTGGATATGTATTTTCAACTTTCAAAATCGTGGAACGTTGCTCATATTCTAGTTTGCCTAGTCCCTAGAGAGGGTCTGGTTGAAAAAATCCATTTACATCTTGACAAACATTCTTATGTGCATATTGTTGATTATAAGCACTTACCGTTCAGGTGCCATAGGTGTCATAAACATGGCCACTTAGCCAGAGACTGCCCTCTGGGCATCAGTAGGAGGCGTAGGCAAAGGGAAGGAAACATGAATGATTATCGGGATCAGTTGGATCAGATTGAAAGGGGCGAAATGGTTCAGTTGGAGGAGGAGTTTCACTATTAGGAGAGGGGTCGATCCCAATGGAAGGGATGGAGGAACATATTTTCCTGCTGGAGATCCCCCTTGCTGGAGTGATCAATCAAGCACCGATCATCCAAGAACTTGTTGATCCCTCATCGGATTTGGCGGGTACTGCTACTCGATCCCCTCCTCTTGTTCTTAATTCTCTTGATATTTTATTAAATGTTTTTCATTTTCCTAGTCCTTCCAAGCCTCATGGAAATGAGACTCATTGCATTAAAAACCTTTATCTGGCCATGGACAACATTATTACTACCATCCTGAAACTATCTACTGACACTATACCCTACAACCTTCGACCACGAAATAAAAAATCTTTGTTTGTTGAGGCCTTTGGTGGGTTGAGATGCCATCCTGCTCTTGATAAGCCTCAGAAAATACGGGGTCAAAAAACTAATATATCTAAAGCAATATTAAAATCCATGATTGACATTGTCAATGGGAAACAATTACCTCTCAAAGGATACCCCTGTCATTGTTTCTAAATGATTATGTTGTCTTTCAACTGTAGAGGGTTAGCTAACACCCATAAGAAACTAGCTCTAAAAGCTTCCTTCCTTGATTACTATCAAGATGTGATTATGCTACAAGAGACCCTGGGCCAGGGCGATCTAGTTATGCCATCCCTCTAGAAAATGCTACTGGATTGGACTTTTGTGACCATTGATATTAAAGGGAGATAAGGAGGTTTAACCATGGGACTAAAAGACAATGTTATAAAACTAAAAAACTCTTGGGTCTCTAAATTGGTAATTGGTGCAGAGGTTTATTCAATTGAATTAGCCATAGATTTCACTATTGTTGATATCTACGGACCCTGTCAGTAGCAAATTTATTTTTGGAACAATCTTCTATCAAAGTCTTTTATGCAAGGTCCCAATTTGGTGGTGGGTGGAGATCTAAATTTCTCAGTTGGCTTATCTGAAACTTGGGGTCCTATGGCTCAAGCTGACCCCCTTGCTAATTTATTCTGGAATAAACTAAGAGACGGTTTCCTCATTGACTCATACCTAATTAAAATATCTCCGACATGGAGGAACATGAGAGTGGGAGATGCATGTGTGGCAAAGATATTGGATCACTTCCTCTTAAATGAAGACTTTCAAGCCTGATCACGGGGTTTAGACAATGGGTGGGTTCCGAGGGGGGAATCGTATCACTCTCCTATCCTACTGGATATGTCTATATCAAACAAGAAACCGAGATCCCCCATCAAGTTCAATGAAGGTTGGCTAAAGGATACAAACTATATTAGTATTTTTCATGACACATGGAGTCCTATTGATAGGTATGGAATTATATTCCATTCTTTTTCACTTAAAAAGGTAACAATAACATGGGCAAAAGAGAAGTTGAAATGAGACATAGTTGATCTTCGAGAAATTGGGGAGGACCTAGAAAGAATGGAAAGTCAGGAGGTTGATGGATATGAGAATGCAGAAAAGAGGGATAGGATCAAGTTACTAGAATATAGGAGAAGGAAGATTCTTTAATACAATGAAGATCAATGGTGTTTAAAGATCCGTGCAATATGGCTCTTTGTTGGGGATGAAAATACAAAATTCTTCCAAAATTATGCAAAGGGGAGGAAAAATTCCAATACTATTTGGGAACTGGACAAGCTAGGGGGGGGCAAGGCTACATCTTTTTATGAGTTGGAATCAATGGGAAATGATCATTTAAAAACCCTTTTCAGAGCCCCTGAGGTTGAAACAATAGTGGAGTTTATTAGGGTTCTGAAATTTTCCCCCATATATGATGAGGAGGATGAAAATGATCATCTAATGGCTCTTGTCTCGATTTTGGAAGTCGAATATGTCTTAAAGTCAATGCAAAAAGACAAGATTCGAGGGCCCGATGGCTGGACAGTGGAATTCTTTCAACATTTTTATGAATTGACGGGGGAGGAGATTGTTGGAGTGGTGGAAGAATTAAGAATTATAGGTTTTATCCATGATGCTTTCAACTCTACATTCTTGGCTCTTATCCCCAAATCAGACTCCCCATCTTCTTTTGATGAATTCAGACATATATCCTTGTGCAATTGTATTTATAAAGTCATCGCAAAAGCCATTGCCTCTAGACTAAAACCTATTCTTTCTAGCAACATCTCTAAAGAAAAACTTGGTTTTTTTGATGGCAGACATATTCACGAAGCCATTGGGGTGGCCCAGGAAACTATGCATAGCATAAAGCAGTCAAAGATAAAAAGTTTGATTATAAAAATTGATCTTTGAAAATCATATGACAGGATCAGGTGGATATATCTAAGACTTTTCTTGACTTGTCTTGGCTTCAGAATTGATTTCGTCAACTGGATTATGGGATGCATTAAAAATTTGTCTTTTATCGTTCTTATAAATGTGGTTGCTTCCCCCTTTTTTCACACTCAGAGAGGGCTCATACAAGGATGCCCACTCTCCCCTCTCATGTTCTTATTAGTTTTTGAAGGCCTAAGCCAACTTCTTATTTCGGTTAACAGAAGAGGAGATCTTAAAGGTATCAAAGTAGCAACAAATTTGTTCATTTCTCATTTGCTTTTTGTGGATGAGATACCGATTTTCAGTAATGGGACTAGGGAAGATGTTACCCAACTAAAATGTATCTTGGATATGTTCCTGAAGGTTACATGCATGATTATAAATGTTCAGAAATTCTCAATATCATATGAAGGCGTTTCGGGGCCAGATCTCGAAAGGATCTATACTATTCTCCCTTTCACCCAACACCCTATGGGGGAATGTCTAAAATACTTGGGATTATATCTGAAACTTGATGCCTACAAAAAAAAGGATTGGTTCTGATTGTTGTCAAGAATTAAAAAAAACATAAACCTCTGGAGTTTCGAATGGTTATCCAAAGAAATAAGACTGGTCCTCATAAAATCGGTTCTGTTGGCCATCCCAGTGTATTGGATCACCCTTTATTGGGTTCCAAAAGGCATTCTAAACAATATCAGGAAACTGTGCAACCACTTTTTATGGGCCGGGAAAAAGGAAGGAATTGTCATTCCATGGGTGGCATGGGATAAAATTGCAAGACCAAAGGAATGGGGTGGTTGGCGTTGTTAGGGTCCTATAATAATAGGGATCATAATTTTGAATTGACTATGTGAAGTCTTGTAATACTGTACATACTTTTGCTTTCTGCAAATGTTTCCCCATATTAAAAAATGAAAAGAGGATATGTCTTAAAAGAAAAATCAAAGGACCAAAAGAAAAGAATATAAGTATGAACCCCACAAAAGAAACAAAAATAGATCCTGAAAGTGTTGCACATTTAAATGCCACTACTCTTAGTTTACTTTACTTTTGCAAATAAAATTGTGTGCAACTTGTCCAAAATGCCACAATTCATGATGATCATATAGTTTAATCTTGATTCATTCATGCCTTTAAATTTCATGTCATGATAGTTAGTGAATAAAGATTTGACCAAACCATTTAATCTTGGCAGATCAGTAATTAGGTAGAGAATAAAATGAGCTCATAAGTTTAATTTGAGTGATTGGAAGTTATAAGGTTATAAGTAAGTTAGTTTGCTTATCAAAAGAAAATAAAAGGGTCAGCAAGCTCAAATGCACCCAATAAAGGAAATAAAAAAAATGTTAGGGTAAATAAAGGGTAGGTAGAATACTTTCACAAGCTATGGAAGGCATCATATGGTTTATATTTTATCACTAATATCCTTATAAACACATTCCCCTTGCTAAAAATCCTATTTCCACTTTTGGAAATCATTTCCCCTTGTAAAAATCCCTTTCCTTTTGATAATATCCCTTTCCCCTTATTCTAACCCTTTTCCCTTCCTAAACCCCTTTCCCTAGTTAAAAACCTATTTCCATCACTAAAACCCCTTCCCCTTTACTAACTTTGCATTTTCATAAAAGCATGAAAAACTCACTTATCCAAAGTTTGCAGCGCTTAATATATATTGGGCCCCACTTCAAAAACCCCTCCCCGATATCATTTTAAAACCTATTCCTAGTGTATTTATAACATCGCGGATATATATATCCCAACCCCATTTTATTTTACAAACCAGCTTAATACATTTCCCCGAACCCCGTATTTTATTATAGCCTATAGTTTATATATTTTATAAACCCTTCCCGCTATAGTTTAAAACCCTTCCGCGTAATACATTTCGTAACCCCCTGCCTATCTAATCTCCCGACCCCACCTCTTTGAAATCCCATCACTTCTACTAGTCACTCGATCATTGTCGATTAGATCCAACTACCAATAAAGCATTTCACACCCCCACATGTCCAATATTTAAAACCAATTAGGGGGGGGGGGTGCGAAATGGGTGGTTTCACACCCCCACTCCTTTGCCACGTGGCACTCCCACAACTTATCGTACCCCCCCAGCCCAAAACTGCCAAAAAGCTTTTCACGATATGATAAACTACTAAACTGCCTTTGCACATTGCGATGAAACCAGCTACTGTTTGAAATCAAACCCCCGCGCCATGTGATTAAATGCCTCCAGTTAAAAGTAATAAAACCCGCCCAAAACCATTTTCCCACTATTTCTGTTATTTGCGAAAGAGAAGCCAAAGAAGCCTTTGCCAACCAGAATTGAACCTTGCTACCGCCTGAAATTTTGCACAACCAAATTCCATCCTTCCAGGTAAACCTGAGTGCCTAGTTTATCAAATTAAAACAACTAAATTAATAATCGAATGAATTAATGGCCTCCCAGATCATTATATCCGTAAATCCTCTGCAAACCACCTGTATTAGATGTTGACCACACTCCTCTAGCTTATAAGGACTTCAAAATTAATAATACAGTGACTGATTTTAACCTTTGAGAGCTCCACTGCTAGAGCCATGACAAATATATTGACCAGGCAGATGATATCCATCTGTGGGATTCAAACCTACCTAAATACATCTTCCCACACACCTTTCAATTTCCAGAACTCATCAAACTCTACCAGATCAACTATTTTCCCAATGAAAGAGCTTTAGTTGCCCCAAATCAAGAAATCCTATTCACTATTACTTCTCAATCCATCAATCAGATGCTACATATTCAACCAAAACCTGATGAAGTGCCATTATCCATCGAAATCCTTACTGAACTCCACTTGAAGTTGGACTTTCCCAAAATATTCCAAATATTTCAGACTTTCCTCCCTCCATCAATAGAAACCCATAAAAGCAATCCTCCATACTCAACTTCCATATTTTCAGAGAGAACTAGACAGATTGTTACAATGTTGTCAAGTATTTTGGGATATTTTACTAATGAACATGTAGATGCATCTATCCTAGGTTTCCTATCCATATTTTTCTCAGGTCAGCCTCCAGCTTCAACCTTCAATTTTGCCCAATACCTAGCAGATGCAATCCATGATCATCTGGTCAAATTATCAGAAGAAGGAGTATTCAAATACTCCTCAGTTTTGTTTAATTTGTTCTTATATTTCCAATCAGAAAGGTTTGCAGTTAGCCTCCAAAAATTGGACACAGAGGGTAATCCCCAATCTGTTTTCTTTTGGACATCCTTGATCAGAAAGGATTCCACTGAATTCAACTATAAAGACTTCATTGATTCATTTATTTATCCAGTTGTTAATATGCTAAGCAGTAGCATTCAGACTAAAATCAGTGAAGAGATAAAGAAGGTGTTACAATTGTCAGATCAAAGTAAAACATGAGACTGGTATTTATACCAAAATCATACAGAAATTAGGGTGTATGGAAGCCAGCTTACTCCATACAAGCTTCCCAAATACCTCCCAATGAGGTTATTTGCTTTGGAATACATCAGAAAAATCCTCAATTCAGATGAAGTCAATTTCATTTCAGCAAAGAAGAAAACTCAATTCAAGATTAAGAACTAGTTAGGGCCTTTTATTTGCAATAGTAGGAATGCTGGACAACAAGCAGACAAATATTTACAAGATTTCAAGTTCAGTAATAGTTTCAAATGGCAATATGACCCCTTGGGTGTAATAAGTAAGTTAAGAGTCAAATTCAAACTGACCCCTTTTATTCATGAGTTAAAGCCTGGAGCTGAAAGATATTCCAACCAGTTAGAGTGGTTGGAAAATACTTTACAAGAGGTGGAGAAGCAAGTTGATACTAGTTCCATCCTGCTTACTCTAGCCCCATAGGACAGAAATTCAAAAAGGACCAGAGAGGAAGGCTCTTATTCTGCAGAGACTACTTCTGATACTAAGTTCAAGCTTATGTACAGGAAAAAGGTAAAATTGAATTTACTGATAGAACAAGAAGAAATAGTTGATATAGTTGAAGTCATTGAGACAAATATAGTGGTAAGAGATGACGCACCTCCAACTGTTTCAGAAGAAACACAGCTACCATCAAACTCCAGTGCACAAATCATTCAAAAACAACATAGTGCAGAGGTTTCATCATCTAGCAAACCAGTGGATAAAGAGAAAGACATAATGGAAAAATACAAAGAAATCAAAATCAAGAATGAAGCATTGAAAGCTGTAACTTATGCCCAGTACTAGAAACAAACTCCCAGTGACCAGAACAAATTGTTATCAGCATTTGATTACAAAACTAGAAAGATGCAAATGACATTTTTAAAGCCAACAGTGCAGGCTCCAAAAACATTGTTGGGAAAAATACTGAGAGGGGGGGGGGGGGGGTGAATCAGTGTTTAGGGCATACTCAAAATTTTTTACCTTTTCATTCACTAAAAACCCATATGCTACTTTCCTGAAGCCAACTCGCGTATATACGCGGATTTCCTTTACAAAACTTGCGTATATACAGTGATCTAATTATGCATTTAAATCTTAACTTAGATCATTTCATTATTCATTCATCAGATGTTTTTAGGTGCAGAAGGAACAGAATAATCATCACACATAAGCAACACACATGAACACCAGGATTTTAGGTGGAAGCCCAATTCGGGAGAAAACCACCGCTGCCGTCGTCTCAGTCTTCAATATTTATTATTAAGAAAACTTCTTACAACCATGTACTGGTGCAGAATTATACCAGCACGCAGGCATCCACCTGTAGAAGGCTACAACCTTCTCTCGTTTACCAGCCTCTCCTGGAAGGGAGCTACAACCCCCTGCTCTCGTTTACCAGCCTCTCCTGGAAGGGAGCTACGACCCCCTGCTCTCATTTACCAGCCTCTCTTGGAAGGGAGCTTCAACCCCCTGACTGAAGGCTTCGACCCTTAGTACCACTGCAGACCACGTTTCATCAATTTTCAAACTGGATCAAACAGCTTCAACACAACCCTTCACTTATCCACAATCATACTTTGCCCATTGCTTCAAACAGAATAGTTAAACCACTGTAACCAGAATATCAGAGATAACCCAGACTTCAGAATAGATATGCAGAAACACATTCAACCTTGAGCAACCATTAGTTCAGATACCATACGCGCTTTTATTTAATCAGACCCACATATACACGCGCTTTCGATGAAGCGAACCCGCGTATTCATCTGTTCATTTTTCAAACAAACCCTAACAACCCATACGCGTTTTTCTTTAATTTGAACCGCGTATACATGCGCTTTCCATGAACTGAACCTGCGTATATATTTATAAAAGATAAGCTTTTCAGAACAGATCAGAACTATGAACTTACTCAGATTTCTTCAACTTCTTCAACAGATTTGCGCCAGGTCTTCATCACTTCTTTTCAGATCATCCTTGAGATTCACCATTTCTAGATCTAGAGATCTTGGATCTTCATCATGTTCATAGGTGCATCATCGATTCAGATCTTTCAATTAAGAACAGAGTTCAACCATGCAGACATACTTCAGAGTGAATTATTCATTAAAGCCCAGACACTTGCACACCCTTTGCACAATGAATTTCTTCTCCTTATATAGATATAGCCTTTGTCAATACCATGAGCCAAAACCACATCACTTCTGATGGTATTCCTGGACGGGATCACATAGACAATGCAACGCTTAATACAATGGGTCAATACCATGGTAGTAACCCCTGGTTTTACACAATTAGAGCGCAATTGAGCATACGCGACTTGGCACATACTTTTCCGCGTGCATACGCTACTTCTTCTAGACAAACCCGCGTATGCCTTGTGACACACACTTTTCATCATTGTTCTAGCACATACTGGAATTCCTTTCATTATTACATCTGAGCTGCTCTGTAGACACATCAGATTTACATCATTAACAAGTCCATCAAGTCAAGAACAACTTCATCAAGTAGGTTGCCATCATCTTCATCAAGTGGGTTGCCATCAAGGACAACACATTGCATCATATTGCCAACAAACATCAGGAGATTACAAGAAGACAACCTTTGAAGTTCTTGCTAAAGATGTACATCCAATAGATTAGATTGAGTTTCATAAACAAGTTGGAGAAATGATCTATTCCACTATGACACACAAGGCTTTAAGTGTACAAAAGTTACATAATTCTCTATAAAATATAAGGATATAGTTAAAACTAGAGAAAGCTTCTTCACAAGCAAAGGATAATAGAATAAAATAACTTGAAGATTTGGTAATGGAGGTTGGATATAATCCAAAAGATATCAAAGCAGCAGAAGAGCTTATCAAGAAGAAGAATGCAGACATAGCTGCAATGAAGAAACAACTGAAGTTACCTACAACAGAGCATCCACAAACTAATGAAGTTTTGGAAAATGAAAATCATAAGGATGAAATGATGAATCTCATCATTCAGCTGACAAATCAACTGAAAGAGATGGATACTAAAATGGACAAACTTGTGCAGGAAAAGCTAGCCAGCATGGAAGCAGTTCCTATTACTGCCATTCCTATAGCTTCAACATAAACTCCAGTGGCTACATTAGTTCCATTATGTACAACAGTCCTAGCTACTACAACATCTCCAATAACTACAGAAGTTCCAGCTACAACATTAACAATACCAACATCCCATCCCAATGATGAGGCAAACAAATTGATTAAGGCAATGCAAGATATGTCAATACAAACTATTGGAATCAATAGGCTCAAGAAACAAGTGAAAAATCTAGAAGATGAAAAGAAATTGGCTCAAGTAATGCATAAAGTTGAAACACAGAAACCCAACAGATTGAATGACAAGATCCAAAAATTAGAAAAGGAATTAACATTAGCAGAGCCTTTAGCCCAAGCAAAGCAACAAATGTGGGCTAATATTGTTAACTCTGTTAATGATATATGGCCTTCTATCCAAGTTATATTTGAGCAAAATGATTTGATAAAAGAAGCAGGAAATGCAATTCAAAAGGTCAAAGTAGAGCTTGGAAAGAAACCAGAGGAAGCCACTGAGATATTAAAATTCCTTAATTCCAAAAACAAACATGAATTAGAAGAATTTGGGATAAGTGACTGAAAAAAAACCATCTTAGAGGTGAAGAAAGTGATTTCCAAGAGAAATATGATGACACGGCTTGAGGACAAGTGTCAAACTATGGAGCTTGCAGTGAACAGATTCATGAACAAGTTTGATGTTTTGAGACAAAAAGTTCTGCCTAATCCATTAGTAATCAATGATAGACTAATGAGGCATAAAGATTATGATAAAAATATCAGGGAAGCAGCTAAAGAAAATTCCAACAATTCCTCATAGAAAGGAATTCCTACAAGAAAAGTACTATTTCAAATCTTTGAAAATCGGTTTTACCTCCAGCATGAGGTAAATCATCTTTTTCTAAATAATACTACATTTACCAAGTATACTAAGGAAGATGAGATTTACAGGAGGATGGTAAAAATCAAACTTCTAGATGAAGAAGCCTGGGAAAAATGGAGTGATTTACTGTGACAGGTAAAAGTAAAAACAGGTAAAAGAGAGACAAGTTAAAGAGTAAACAGAGCAGTCAGGTAAAAGAATGCATAAGTTAAAAATAAAGATAGATGAGATGAAGAAGACAAATGAAAACATAATAGCCAGTGTGAAAGATATAGCCAGCGAGAAAGAGACAGTCAGCGTGAAAGAAACAAATAGATGATATCAATCAAATAAAACAGGGACAAATTGAAATTAGTTAATAGGTGTCTCTATCTTCTTGCATGAAGATATTTTGTTTTCCTTGAATAAATCCTAAATCAGTTGATAGGATATTTGTAAAGTGTCTATAAATACTTCATCAATTCGAAGTATTGAGTGTGGATTCCTGAATATTTCTATAGTTGAATTGATCTACTACTTGAGGGTTTATTGTACCATTTCCAAGTTGACAGTCAGGACAAGTAATAAAGGCATATCTTTACAACATTCATGTGTTGAGCTACTTCAGTGAAGTATATTTCAATTTTGCATGTTATTTTCTGAAGTATTCCATAAACTTGCGTGTTTTTTCCAAATTTGAAAGTTATAATTGGAATTTTACTACAGAATTTATTTAAATACACTTTGCTTTGAACTATTATACATTTTAATGTTTTCCTCTGATATCTGGTTTAGAGAATCCTTAATTTCTCTCTGATCCCGATTGACCTCTGTCACCTTCTCTCATTATCTAGTTTAAGGAATCCTTAACTGCTCCTTGATCCCGATTGAAAACCACTTCACCATTCAGCGTTTAAGATCTGATTTTGCTCAATTACCCTGCCCTGTAACACTTCGTTTATAACTGGATTATGTTTAGTTTTATTGATATATTGACTCCATAGCCCATGGAAAATAAAGAAGCACCTATCCATCTAAATTAGTAATTCCGTCAACAAATCAAAATCAAACCAAATCAATCATACATAACTAGCCTAAAATCAATTAAAAACAACAAAGTTAAATCATTAAGAAAGAGCCCTCTTTGAGAATTAGGAAGGTTAGATCCTAATCTCCAAAAGTGGTTGATAAATACCTCTAATATTTATTTAACACACATAACAACCCCGAGAAATTTTGGAGAGATAACATACTCGCGACTCCGCTGGGGACATCAGTCCTCAGTTTAAACATGTCTTAAAAGAAACAATTATTCTCATTTTTTGCATTAAGATTTGAGAAGGGTTGTTAAAAAATTTCATTGACAGTTAAAATTCTGGCTTCTAAAGGAACATACGATACTAGGGCTCATCCTGATCCATAGCCTGCTATAATTGTTGATGATCCTGACAGAATTTTAAGAAAACATAAAAAAGTAGAAAGTCTAGGAAGTAGTAATCAATTAATCAAAGCAAATTCACTTCCTAAGGAATTATCAAGCATACAGGAAATTCGATTTGATTTATCATTTGAGCATTCCTTATTTATAACCAAATCTGAAAACTCAATCTATGATATTGTAATAGATCCTAATGTTGAGATTCAACAAGATGATGAGCTTAGTGAAAAGTGTCGCCTTCACTAAGTGGGCCCGCAGGATATTTTTGGCGCAAGTCTATTTTTAGACATGGTGATCATATTTCAGAAGTTGCAGGATGCTATTTGTGGATGGTTGGTCAAGTTGGAAAAATAGATGAAATTCTATTTTTAGAATATTGGGCGAAGTCTATTTATAGATCGTCGATCTAAAAATAGAAGTGTTGATTATTATTAGCTCTTAATAATAATCCGACAATAAACAACGACTAATTCTCTTGGAGCACTTAATTTCAGTGCATAGATTTGGAAAATTAGTGGGCTGAGGGAATTACGCAATTCCCAAGGGCAACTAGTGGTTCATGCATGGAGGACTCAATTAGAACTGAAGTGGCAAAGTTATGACAGAGTTGGAAGAGTAGTTCATGGAGTTGTATTCAGTTTATCTCAGTTAGACTCAGTTGAGCTAGTTGTATCTAGTCTAACTTAATGATACACTAGTGAGAGTGGAGTGAATTAATTAGTTAATTAATTCACAAATAATAACTCATTAATCAACTGAACAATATAGCAATTAACTACAATACATGTCAGTTCCAGTGGAGACCTAGTGGAGAAATAGGTGAAAGGGCAAGATGGACTATCTGTTGTGACTATAATGATGCATTGATTGCACCACACACACATTGGAGTTGCCAATGAGGATTGTGTAGTCAAGGAAAGGGTAATTCAAATTCATTCAGAGCTATTCTTCAGCAGGGATTGCGCAGTGGAGGCAAGCTAGCAGGAGGGTAGAGATCGGTGCATGGATTTGCAGATTTCTTCTATGTTAGTGTGTGACGATTGATTGTACTGAGAGCTTGATGTACTAAGCTTTGTATGAGATTGTTACATGATCTCCATGATAAATAATATATGATAATTGGGGTTTTAAGCTTCAAGCTTTCCCGTTAAACAATTGTGTTATGTGTGATTGTTTTATTTATGCTTCACATGTGTTTGCAATTAATTTTCCGCAAAAGATTAATAGTGGAATGATTCTGTATTTTGCAAGAAGTTAAATATTGTGAGATTAGGGGAATCTGGATGTATGCATGCTTATTGTATACTAATTTCTACATGGTATCAGAGCAGTGTTAATTCTTGAAGATTGCAATTGTGAAGAATTATTGAGTTTGTGCTGGTGGACAATTCGAATTTGCTACAGAAGATTCTTGGTGCAGAAGTTGAATATACATTGAAATGTCTTTCAATGGGTTGCGATTGGAGTATGCCCTTGATGGCATCTTGAATTACATAGCTTAGAAGGATAGGATGGAGGTGGTGCTGGAGGATAATGGACTGAAGGAGTTCATCGATAGCAATGTTCTTAAGCCGGGATCTAGTGATGCTGCATTACTTGACGCATGGGAAAAGAAGATAGCAAAGACAAGAAGAATTATGTTGGAATGTGTGAAGGACCATATTATGTCCAGCCTTCATGGGAAAGCCACTCCATTCTTAATGTGGAAGGCTTTGACAGATTTGTTCCAAAGCAGCAGCGACCAGAGGAAGTTGGTGCTGAAAGATAAGCCCGGAAAAATAAAAATGGAGAAGGGCGACAGTATTCCAAAATATCTCACTAAGTTTGTCCACTGTAGGGATGAACTGGGAAGTGTGGGGATTACTATTGATGATGAAGACTTGGTGAGCTTGGCTCTCCTTGGCCTTCTGAAGAGTTTGCATAGCTACGAAGACTTTGTCAATGGACGAGAGAAACTGCCAGGATGGGAGCGACTTTGGTCGGATCTTGTGCAGGAGGAGATAAGGCAGGGTACCAGGGATGGCTCTTCATCGAAGAATGAAGATGAAGAGAATTGCACTTTGGCTTCCAAATCAAGGAAGGGGAAGGGGAAGAAATTTCCTTCAAAATCCGATGCTAAAGGCAAGAAGCAGGATTTTTCCAAAGTGAAGTGTTTTCATTGTCACGAACATGGGCATTTCACCACAAACTGCCCACAGAATAAGAAGAACAAGAAGGTTGCTGGAGCTGCAGCTGGAGAGGCCTTAGCCTTGAAATTTGAACTTGATTTCTCTTTGATCGCATGCTTGGTTTCAAGCTATATGGGATCGGTGTGGTATCTTGATAGTGGTGCGTCTTTCCATATGATAGGAGACAAGGAGTTGTTTAGTGACTTGGAGGAGAAGGACCTCCAGATTCATATAGAGATGGGCGACGATGGTCGATACAATGTGAACGACATTGGGACCATTACCTTTGAGAGGGGGCCTGGTAATCCATTCTTGTTGAAGGATGTTATGCATGTTCCAGGTTTGAAGAAGAACTTGGTCTCGGTCGCAATGTTGGAAGACAAAGGTTATGATGTTGTTTTCAGTGAGGGAAAAGCCTTCCTTCGACATAAAACAATGGGTCAAACCAAGAAGATATGGGTTCAAATTAAGAATCTCTACAAGCTAGAGGTAGATGGCTGCACTGCAATGGTGGGAAAAGAAGAAGAAGTGGTGAGCCGGGATGAGGGCGAATTATGGCACAGGATATTGGGCCATCTTCACCATGGCATTTTGAAGATTTTGCAGCAGATTTATACTGGACTTCCCAAGAGTATTCTTGCACAGTTAGATCAGTGCAAGGGATGTACTATGGGTAAGTTATTGAAGACCACCTTTCACGAGAAGGAGAACCGTGCATCGGTGATCCTGGAGAGAATTCACACAGACGTGTGTGGACATTTCTCGGTTGCTTCAACATCAAAACACATGTATTATGTTGTATTTGTTGATGACTATTCTCGTAGATGTTGGATCTTCTTCATGCATAAGAAGAATGAAAATTTCTCAAAGTTCTGTGAGTTCAAAGCATTTAGTGGAGGAGGAGTCGGGGAAGCAAGTGAAAGCTCTACGGAGCGATAATGGTGGTGAATACATCTCGGGCGAATTCAAAGAATTCTGTAGCAAAGAAGGAATTTGAAGAGAAATCATAGCACCTCATAACCCACAGCAGAATGGGGTCGCAGAGAGGAAGAACAAAATGATCATGGGTGCCGCATGATCAGGGCGTACCGATGCACTTGTGGGCGGAAGCATGCAACATTGCAGTTTATGTGCAAAACCGTTTTCCTCATAGAGTACTTGACATGAGTACACCTGAAGAAACTTTTACTGGTAAGAAGCTTGATATTTCTCATTTGAAGATTTTTGGCTCATATGTTTGCATTCATGTGACAAAGGACGCCAGGAAGAAGCTGGATCCGACTGCAGAAGTTGGGATATTTGTGGGGTACACAGAAACACCCCATAATTATCGTGTGTATTTGCCAGACAGTCGGATGACTGTGGTGCAACGGGATATAAAATTCAATGAGGTGAAAGCCATGAAGTTGTCACTTGAGAGGGAGCTACACTTGCATGCAAAGGAGGAACTTCTTGTTCCCAAATATGAGCCTCTAGATGTGGATCAGCCACAGGAGGAGATTCATGGAGTGGAGGAGTCCACTCATGCAGAACCAAACATCAGACAAGGTAGAAAGCGGACCACAGAAGCTGAGAGATTGAAGCTTGATGCAGCACAGAATGTAGGAGTCCCTACATCACAGCGCATACAGAGACAATCACTTGACCGATTTATTGGATACATGGCTCTGATGAGCAAGTGTATCATGACAGAGCCATCTTCTTTTGAAGAAGCAATGTAGGAGCCCACATGGGTAAATTCCATGGTGGAGGAGTATGACTCCATTGTCAGAAACAGTGCTTGGGAGATTGTTCCAAGGCCGGTGGGAAAATCAGTTGTAGGATCAAGATGGATCTACAAGGTAAAGCAAGCTGTTGATGGGAGCGTCGAGAAGTATAAGGCAAGATTTGTTGCCTGGGGCTTCTCACAGATTGAGGGGATTGACTATGAAGAAACCTTTGCACCTGTCGCAGGGTATTCTTCCATACGGACCATCCTTGCTCTCTCAGCGCAGATGGGTTGGCACATTCATCAGATGGATGTGAAGATTGTGTTCCTTAATGGGATCATTGAGGAAGAGGTGTAAATTGAGCAGTCGAAAATATTTGAAATCTACAACAGCAAGTTGCATGTGTGCAGGCTCAAAAGAGCACTGTATGGGCTAAAGCAAGCATCACGTGCTTGGTACACTCGGATCGATAGCTATTTCACTGGACTTGGCTTCACCAAGAGTGAGGTGGATGCAAACCTGTACCAAATTGTAGTGGAGGGTAAGCTTTTAATCATTGTTCTCTATGCCTATGATTTAATACTAACGAGTGACGAGCAATTGATACACTCATGCAAGGCAGATCTTGCAAAGGAGTTTGAGATGAAGGATTTGGGCCTCCTTCATTATTTCCTTGGATTGGAAATATGGCAGTGGGAAGGTGAACTATTTGTGTCTCAAGGCAAGTATACCCGAGAGATACTGGAGAAGTTTCACATGCAAGGCTACAAGCCTATCGACACTCCTCTTCCAGGAAATTGGAGGAAAGAGGATGCTACATCGACAGAGGTAGTGGATACCACTGTTTATCGACAGTTGGTGGGTTCGCTCATGTATTTAGTCAATACAAGACCAGACATATGCTATGTAGTGAACCAGCTTTCACAAGCGATGGTTAAGCCTACCAAGCTCTTTTGGAAGGCAGGCAAGCATGTCCTGAGGTATCTCAGGGGCACATCTGAGTATGGTTTATGGTACAGACAGACGGATGAGGTGAAGTTGCATGGCTTCACGGATGTAGATTGGGCAGGAGCCCAACAGAGCGTAAAGAGCATATCGAGAGGGATTTTCAAGATCGTATCTATATACGCTTCTTGGTACAACAGAAAACAAAGTCCCGTGGCACTAATTCAATGGAGGAAGAATACATGGCAGCAAGTCAAGCCGCATGTGAGGCTATCCGGGATGAGGAAGATCCCGGCTGGTTTGTTTGGTTCACATTTAGACTTTGAATGATACATTGTGATAATCAAAGTTGCATTAAACTCTCGGTTAATCCTGTGTTTCATGATAGATCTAAACATATTGATATCCGATATCATCATATCAGAGATTGTGTGTAGCGGAAGATTATGTTGCTTCAATACATTCCTACAGAGGATCAGGATGCAGATATTCTGACGAAGGCGCTCACCAGGAGCAAATTCGAATACCATAGAGGCAGGATCGGGGTGAAAGATAATCCCTATCTTTTTGAGAGGGAGTGTTGAGATTCAACAAGATGATGAGCTTAGTGAAAAGAGTCGCCTTCACTAAGTGGGCTCGCAGGCTATTTTTGGCGCAAGTCTATTTTTAGACATAGTGATCATATTTCAAAAGTTGCAGGATACTAATTGTGGATGGTTGGCAAAGTTGGGAAAATATATGAAATTCTATTTTTAGAATATTGGGCAAAGTCTATTTATAGATCGTCGATCTAAAAATAGAAGTGTCAATTATTATTAGCTCTTAATAATAATCCGACAACAAACAACAACTTATTCTCTTGGAGCACTTAATTTCAATGCACAGATTTGGAAAATCAGTGGGCTGAGGGAATTACACAATTCCTAAGTGAAACTGGTGGTTCATGCATGGAGGACTCAGTTAGAACTGAAGTGGCAAAGTTATGACAGAGTTGGAAGAGTAGTTCATGGAGTTGTATTCAGTTTAACTCAGTTAGACTTAGTTGAGCTAGTTGTATCTAGTCTAACTGAATGATACACTAGTGAAAGTGGAGTGAATTAATTCACAAATACTAACTCATTAATCAGCTGAACAATACAACAGTTAACTACAGTGCGTGTCAGTTCCAGTGGAGACTCAGCGGAGAGATATGTGAAAGGGCAAGATGGACTATCTATTGTGACTATAATGATGCATTGATTGCACCACACACACATTGGAGTTGCCAATGAGGATTGCACAGTCAAGGAAAGGGTAATTCGAATTCATTCAGAGCTATTCTTCAGCAGGGATTGCGTAATGGAGGCAGGCTAGCAGGAGGGCAGAGATCGGTGCATGGATTTGCAGATTTCTTCTATGTTAGTGTGTGACGATTGATTGTACCGAGAGCTTGATGTACTAAGATTTGTATGAGATTGTTACATGATCTCCATGATACATAATATATGATAGTTGGGGTTTTTACCTTTAGGCTTTCCCGTTAAACAACTGTGTTATGTGAAATTGTTTTATTTATGCTTCACATGAGTTTGCAATTAATTTTCCACAAAAGATTAATAGTGGAATGATTCTGTATTTTGCAAGAAGTTAAATATTGTGAGATTAGGGGAATCTTGATGTATGCATGCTTATTGTATACTAATTTCTACACCTAATTTATTCAATTTATTGAAGAAAATAAGGAAAATATACAACTTGACTTAGATCAACAAGTTCTAGATACTTTTGATAAATTTGATGTCTTGACCTTAACTTTGATTAAGGATATAGATGAAGCTTATTTTCAACAGTCAGTTGAATTAGCTGCCTTAACTCATGCTACCCCTAAGCGTTCTACCATTCCTTCAGAAACTGTAAATATAGTTTATTTAGTACCACCTCATCTATAATATCCACCACAATTCATTCCACAGAACCATTCATCCCCAAGCTGCCTCTTCAACCTAAAATTTCATTCTCATATTCTAGTGCTCCAAGTACATCTTATAGTGTTCCAAGCTCATCTCCAAGCACTTCAAGTTCATCTCCAAGCACTACTACTTTACCTCCCAATCAAACTAGAATCTTAGCCATGGTAGCCAGATATGTTAGGATATTCCAAACACATAGGAAATAGTTAAGAATAACTTATTCTAGTGTAGAGTTAGGTAAAGTGTGTTTCTTTACCATGTACATTTGTAACTTATAATCTGACGGTCACGATTTGTAGTGATCCGATGGTTATCTCTCGCCTCAGTATTAATGGCACTTGATCCGTGGCTTAACACCCGATTGGTCCATGATTTCTATTTAAAGATCATGGAGGTCATTTGTCCGGTAACCGTTTATGAGAGAAACATATGTAACTTTTCTTTTTATATTAATAAATTCCCTGAAGTGGCTGCGTTGGCTTAGGGCGTGGATTGTTTCCCTCTTTGAGGGTTTTAACCACGTGATTATACTGGTGTACTGATTTGTGATCTGTTTGTGAGCGGTGACCTTTGGTTCTTGATCTATGAAACTTACCCTATAAATTCCTACATGGTATCAGAGCTATTTTGAGGGCCGCGTTTGTTGTTGATCAAAATCCAAAGTCGGTTTGATTGCATGCGAATGTCGTTTTGTAGATCTACAATTTCTGAACATTTTTGGGCTTGGAGAACTACTCAGTTGTGTTCGGAGCGTCTGTTACATTGAGGAACGCCTTTCGTTTCATGCGAAAAGGTTTCCGGCTACCCAAGTTATGTCAGTTTAGATTTGGAGGTATAAAGCATCTATTTTGCAGTTATATTTGTTTATATATATATATATATATATATATATATAAAGGTTTTATTTATTTGCTGGATCTATACCCTCTTCCCTATCTATGCTCTTTGCTATGCGTTCCGTACAATCTTGACAAATCAGAAATAGGAAAAAGGGATTTTTTTGCTACATATGCTCTTTCCCTATGTCTTTGTGCGATCTCGGGAAATCAGAAATAGTGAAAAAAATGATAGTTGCCGATAAGGCTAACCAAGAATCTAACATTCTGCCATAAGGCTTTGCATTTCATTTTTTTTTCTCCTTTTTTGTGCAGAAAAAGGCACGCACACAGAAGAAGAAGAAGAAGAAGAAGAAGAAGAAGAATAATAATAATAATAATAATAATAATAATAATAATAATAATAATAATAATAATAATAATAATAATAATAATAATAATAATAATAATAATAATAATCCACCCTTCCTCCATTCTAAAATAACATGATCCTTTTACTATCTCACTTGGTTAGGGGTTAGTTTATGAGAATAGAGGTCTTGGGTTCAAGTCTCCTTCTTAAGCTTCTTTTGTAAAATTTTTTTGTTTAGAGGGGCGGATTTTTTTTTTTTTAAAGCCGCACTTCATCCCGTTCCCGTAACTATTCGGCGTTTCCGTAACTATTCGGCATCTACAACTCAATTTTTTCAAAAGGCATAACTTCTTCATCCGGAAGCCGTTTTTCGAGCCGTTTTTTTTGAAACGGCCTAATTTTTCGATATTTTTCCATTGGAGTAGTTAGTTTCAGTTTTTCTCAGCTTCAGTTTTAAAAAAAATTAAAAGTGCATGCCCAGTTATTCTTAACAGCACCAATTATTTCCAATGGATACCTGACATGGTAGATATACTTAGAAGTAAAGGGATTTATAGAATAGCCACAGGACAAGAAAATAAACTTTCTGATGATGATAAAGCTGCTAAATAGGAAAATAAACAAGATCAAGCACGAGGGTTGATAGGAATGTCCATTGCTCAAGATCTTCAATTTCATATCCTTGACATTGACACTCCTGATAAGGCCTTGGAAAAGCTAAAAACTGTTTTTGGCATTCAAAATCAAATCCGGGCCCACTAGCTTGAAAATGAGTTGCTTGCTTTGGAACCCAATAATTTCTCCTCGATTGAAGATTTTTTCTCCAAATTTAAGACCCTTCGAATTCTTTTAGAAGGTTGTAAGATCAAAAAGGCCGATGGTAGCCTCATATATTGTATTCTTGCTAAGCTTCGTCCTGCATACTCTGTATTTGTTTCCGCCTTCCATTCCACCAGAGAAGCCATCATTTCTTCAGGAACCACCTACAAGAATCCCTCTTTTGATGCCTTTTGTGATTCTTTGATAAGAGAACAAGAAAAAATTTTACACCTTGGTCTTATCACTGCTGGAAATGCTTCTAAGAAAGCCTTAGCAACCCAACAACAACCATATCAAAATAATCCGAAGAAGCAGTATCCTAAAAAATATGGTCCTAAACCAAACAAGGGTCCTAAACAATTTCAGCCGCAAACTGAAAAATCAAATCAACAAAATAATAAGGCAAATCAAAACAAAGGGAAGAAGACAGAGAGACATTGCAACTTTTGCAACCGGGATGGCCATATAGAGTCCAAATGTTTTAAGAAGATGGAAGCCTTAGAACTAGCAATGAAGAAGCACAACATCAATTTGGAGCACTCTTCAGCTTCATCTTCAGGCATGGCACTTTCTGCTTGTGGTTGTCAAGCATCAAGATCTGGTTATGCATTAAATGTATCTTCTTCGTCTCCTTCTCATGAGTGGCTCATTGATTCTGGAGCTTCTTACCACATGGCTAAAAATAAATCCATGTTTTCTTCTTTAAATGATTGTAACACCAAACATATTTATGTTGGTGATGATAGATCTCTTAGAGTTGTAGGATCTGGAACCATTCATCTAGATAATGGTTAGTTTAATGATGTACTAAGTGTTCCTACCTTGTCATGCAACCTTCTATCTGTTTATCAGATCACTCATTCAGGTGAAGGGAAAATAGTAGAATTCTCACCTCATGATTTTGTAATCAAGGACCTCAAAGATCCTAAACATATTTTAGCTACTGGCATTGTTGATGATTCCACAAGGTTGTATAAGTTTGACAACTTTGGGTCATCATCTCTTCCCTCTATTTTTGTTGCTCATAATGATGATGTGAGCAAACTTTGGCATGAGCAATTTGGTCACCTAAACTATCGCTCTCTTCAAACTCTATGTAAGGAAAATATGGTGACAGGCCTTCCTATGGTATCCTGCCGGGATGGTGTTTGCTCCGGATGTGTACTCGGAAAACATCATTAGGATAGTTTTGACAAACGTGCCTCTTGGCACACTTTAGCCCCTTTGCTGTTTGTGCACAGTGATTTATGTGGTTCACTTCTTGTTGTTTCTTTCTCTGGTTGCAAGTACTTCTTAACTTTCATTGATGATTTTTCCAGACGCACTTGGGTATATTTCTTAAAACTCAAGAGTGAAGTTTTTAACACGTTCTTGGCCTTTAAGGCCTTTGTTGAGAAACAATATGGACATCAAATTCTTAAGTTAAGATAAGACAATGGCGAAGAATATGTTAACAACAAATTTATCAACTTCTGCATTGAGCATGGCATTCAATTGCAACATACTGTTCCATATACTCCACAAGAAAATGGTGTAGCTGAAAGGAAGATCACACCTTAAAAGAAATGGCTAATTGTATGCTTCAATCTAAAGGAATTGGTCTCAATTTTTGGGCAGAAGCCATTAAATGTTCAAATTACATAGTAAATCACACTCCTACTAAGGTTTTAAAGAATATAACTCTAGAAGAAGCTTGGAGCTCAATCAAACCAGATGTAAGTCACTTTCGTGTTTTTGGAAGTGATGCTTGGGCTCATATTCCAGATGCGAAACATAAAGCCTTAGAACCTAAGAGTGAAAATTGTATTTTTGTTGGATATTCTAAAGATGTCAAAGGATATAGACTTCCTCAACCCAAATCCAAAAATATAATCATTAGAAGAGATGTAAAGTTTGATGAAAATATATCGGCCTGCGAGCCTAGTTCGGCGGGTGTGCCACCTTTGGCCTGCGAGCTTGATTCGACATATGTGCCACCTCTCTCTCTCTCTCTTCTATTTTTAATAGCATTCGTTCTAGTTCATATGATGATAGCGAGGATGACAATCCTCCTCCAGCTCGTGAAATTGTTCCTTATACTCCACCACTTCCAAGATGGGTCTGCTCTACTCGGGATGCAGCAGGTTCTCTTGCAGGTGACCCTGCCGATCAACGACGTACACGTTCTCAGTTCAAAAGAGCCTCTTCCATATTAGCTCAAGTTCCAGAAAAACTTGATCCAAAAACCTTTGAAGAAGCCTTCGGTCATCCAAATTGGGATGGAGCTATGAATGAAGAGTATCGTTCCTTATTGGCAAACAATACTTGGGATCTTGTTCCTCTTACAAAAGGAAGAAAACTTGTCAGATGCAGATGGGTTTACAAAACAAAGTTTGGACCGGATGGAAAAGTGGATAGACATAAAGCTCATCTTGTTGCTAAAGGATTTTCACAAGTTGAAGGCATTGACTATACTGAAACCTTCTCCCCTGTTGCCAAAATGAATTCTATCCGCCTTGTTCTTTCCCTTGCTGCCTCCTTTAAATGGGAAGTCCATTAGATGGATGTTAAATTCGCCTTCTTACATGGAGATTTGCATGAAGAAATATACATGGAACAAACCCCTGGATTTATCCAAAAAGACTCCATCCTTGTTTGTCGCCTTAAGAAGTCTCTCTATGGTCTCAAACAAGCTCCTCGGGCTTGGTATGCCAAAATGGATAGATTTCTCTTAGATAATGGCTTTTCTAGGTGCCATTCTGACAACACTGTCTACACCAAGAAAGTGGGTAATTCCATCACCATCCTTGTTCTTTATGTTGATGATCTTATTCTTACTGGTAGTGATCCAAACCATATAAACCATGTGAAGTCAAGCCTCAAAAAGAAGTTTGAAATGACAGACTTAGGACACTTGCATTATTTCCTTGGTATTCAAGTCTTGAAATCCAAGGAAGGTGTTGGGGTTCCCATGTTTTGGCCAGATTGGCTAGACCAAAAGATGAGACAACATCAGAACCACTTTTGGGCCCTAGGATCTAGCCCTCCTGGACCTGGAGAGGAATCTCTCCAATAGACAAAGAATAATATATCTTTGAAAGCTCAAAATGAGATGTTAGGCTAGTTATGAAGCACAAAGGGAGGTTTTAAATGATTTGGTTGAAGGGTTTCTGGGTTGGTTAGGAGATCATAGACTGAGAAAGTAATGGGAGAAAAGGAACAAAATAGCAGGATGCTTCAGCAAAGAGGATAAGCCAAGACAGTGCCATCCATTGGGCTATGGAGTCATGAAAGGAAATTACTTACATCCACTAGCCAAGGCTTGCAAAGGGCAAGTCATCTACACTAAAGGATCTTTTTAAATAGATGATGAAATGGAACATTAAGGAGAGAAAATGGAAGAAGGAAAGACAACCAAATTTCTGTCTATAGATCAGGTCATAGGTCATTTAACTCCAGACCTGCTTGGACATACTCTAAGGCAGCTCTCAAAAAGGGACAAAGGGGCTGCTTATAGATCGGACCAGAGGTCATCTAACTCCAGGTCTGCTTTAGCAACTCCAAGGGGAAAACAGATATAAGATAAACAAAGGGATCTTAGAAAGGTAAGCTGGTCGCATAAGGATCCTAGTGGACGGGGCTAACACTCATCCCCAGTGTTCCCAAACCTTCCAGCTCAAACCCAACAAGAACATCTAAGAACTGATTCAACCAATTCATACATCAGAGAGTGGGCAATATCATCCACTACAATGGTTAAATCAACTGAAATCAACTCTCAGATAACACATAAAGCAGAAAACATTAAAGGTAGGGAGAGCAGGAACATAGGGCACCTAACAAGGGTGAATCCTATGCTATACTTCTGTTGCCTACCAGAAGAACATGAAACAGTATGGAAATATAATAAACAAAGTTAGGAAAAACATCACCAATAGCAATAGACCAGGATCCTGTGAAATGTGCTTGATTAATTGATGCAAAACCAGTCATGTACAATATAGCTCAATGGCTGTTACAGTCCAGACTTCTCCTCCCAGCCTATTACATACAAACTACTCTGCTACTCTCTCCCAAGACTGTTCTAACAGTCAGAATGAATCCCTCTAACAGCAACTACGTAGCAAGGCAACAACAACCTTTACAATTTGTTCTCGGGAATTCTTATAGGAGAAGAGGAAGAAACAGAAGTAGGTGAACAATTAAATGAGATCAATTAAGACAGAATGGTGGAGGAGGCCGAGCCCATTCTGCTTAATGGCATTCTGCTGTACTCTGTAATCTGCTATGGGAGACTCTGTTAGGCCAAGATTGACCTCTACTACCTCTTTGGAGTTTTTCAGGTGCCTGGAACTTTGCGCTGCCTTATGAATCTGGTTAACCAGTTTAAAGTCTGCGGGCCTCTCCATACCTCCATTAATGCTGCTCAGAAAGTCTTTAATGAAGCTCTGTCAGTGCAATTAACTGCTTATGGGCTCGAGGAGTCATGGATATTTCTTGTAGGAAGGTGTACGTCTGGAGAAGAGTACTCTGCCGATATTAAACACAGATAAGAATTTGACAGTGTGCTTTTGGTCTTCAAACTGCACCTTGAGTCCTTGAATGCGGGGTTATAACCGTTAATCTTCAATTACAGGCTCAAAAACCCTTCTAACCCGCCTCTGCCGTCTCGTTGGGCTGCTGGATTAACCTCTCTGTGACCTCTGCATAATGAAATAAACTTACCACAAAGCCCGGGCAGTGGTAAAGAAATGCAGTGAAAACCCGGAGGAACGGTGGCGGAACGGTGGTAACAGCGAAAGCGTGGCGGAAGAAATGATCACCAGTGTAAATCCCAAAGGTTTGACCTTTGGCCGAAATACAACGGAATCATGGCTAAAACATAGGAAATGGAAACGAAATGGTGGGATCCGACCGTGGTGGGGGGCGATTAAACTTGGACCGTTGGATCCTGGGACTAGATCGACGGCTCTCATTCAATCGGAGGGAGAAAAGGGAGGGACAACGGAAGTGGAGCGGGATGAATCTGCACCGTCGAACCTGGCGGGATGGACGGCTCAGATCGGATCGGGGAATCGCAATCGCACTGCGCAAAATGGGGGTGCGACTGAAAGTTCCGATTGTGATTGGGGCGGGCGTGTGATTGAGCGATGACCGTTGATCTCGGGTCCAGATCGACGGTGGGGAATGCAATCGGAGGGGCAGTGCGATCGAGGGATCGGGGCGATGGTGCGATCAGCGCAGAACCGTCGAATCTGGGAGGGGAACGGATGGCTATGATGCAATCGGGGGATCGGCGTGATCGGGGGTCAGAGGGAAGAACTTCTGATTGCGATCGGGAGGGGAAATGTGATTGAGCGCTGGCCATCGGATCGCGGGACGAATCAACGGTGGAGAGAGCAATCGGGGGATAACAATCGGGACAACACAATTGTGAGTTGCGATTGCGGTCGGACGGGGAGTTGCGATTAACGCTCCACCGTCGGATCAGAACAACAGATCGACGGTGAATATCTTATCGCGGGACTTAACGTTCTAAACAATCGCATCGGGGCTTTTACGATGTTTACGAAGGATTACACCCGCCCGACGGTTCCGATTGCGATTGGCCCCCAAGGCTTAAGCACTTGGCTTTGGGGAAGGGTCACGTGGGGAAGTGGTTGAGGGGCTACCGGGAAAGGGGCCAGGCCTTATAATAAGGTCGAAAAGTGGGTTTTAACCCATTTTAATGGAATTTTAAAGCCAAGGAGGGGAACGATAGAGGAGTAAGGGAGGAAAATGGCCAACAAAGGTTAGGGAAAGAATTTTAAGGGGGTTTGAGGGGATTTTGAAGGGTAAGAAGGGAAATAGAAGGGGAGACAAGGGGGGACAAAAAGAGGCTAAGTGGGGGTGAAATAAGAGGGAAAAATGGGTCTTTGGGAATTTCTTCACAAACAGAGAGGCTTTATGATAGAAATCAGCAGAGGGGAATTTCATCAAAGGACAAAGGCGCAAAGAGGCTTCAAGAATGATGTGTTTGCAAGGGAAATGCATTCCTTGAAGGCTCAAAAACAATTTAGCCCCCTGTTTTGCTTGTCAAAAATTTATAGGGGGGCTAACAGTGGCTCCACATGGGGATGAATTCTTCTTGAAGGAGTCAAGAATTCAGAAAATGATCTCTTGGTGTAGGCCAGATGCCTGCTGCTTGGCACATCCCTTTATTTCTTTGATCAACTGCCACAAATCATGGAGACATCATATCAGCAGTAACATTCTCTCATACAACTACCTACACACACTAAAGTCCTAAAATTCTTTCTTCTGGGTGCATTTGGACTTGCAGACCCTTTACATCATCAATTTTTATTTTTTACAATCAAGAAAATAAACCTATTCTACTGCTACCCTTATTACTCCATGAGACCAGATTATACTGTTGGTCTCATATGTTTCTCTACCTACACTACTACCTGCCAGGATTAGACTGTCTAGCAGGTTACTTCTCTACATTCTAAGACAGAAATTGAAAACAGTCAAGCCAGGATTAGATTGTCTGACTTGCTGGACTTTGCAGAAATTAAAACAACTAACTACATGCTCACATACTGAGCTTTATTGAGCTTTTCCTACCTACCCTACTCTACTGAAATATTTACAAGTCTAGATTACAAACATTGTCTTCCAATGTAACCAGTCCATCAAATGATCCCATGGCTGGTCCTTTTTGCTCAGCTCCTTGAGCAGGCTGGATAGGCAGGGTAGCTCCCACTCTTTCTGTTCAAATACAACAGCTTTAAAAAATTTTCCTTCTGTCTGCAACGTGCTGCTCAACAAGACCTTTGATCCTTCTTCAAATTTATGCAGGAAATGTGCATAAGGATCATGAAAAGATACCTGGCTATGAATGTCTGGCAGGCTGGCTTCAACCAGGATCTCTTCTTCTTCCACTGGATCAAGAATGAGACTCTCTCGAGAAAGAGAATCTCCTTCATCTGCTTCACTTTCTGAACTGGGGGACTCATCATATATGGCAGTGCTGTCCTCTTGGAGCTCTAATATGTTCCACTCTGATGTGCTGAGCTCAGTGAAGAGATCAATGCATTATTGAGCAGGGGCATGTTCCATTGCTTCCTCTTTTTCAGGAGAAGGCGCCTTATTTCCAACCTGCTCAAGAGTCTCTTCTTCACTTTCCTCCTCGTTTTCTGAAAGGAAAGACTGCTGGTCTCCGATCTCACTGAGGATCAGTGGTAAAGCAGAATGAGGATTCATAGAATCTTCGTATGCTATTATACTATCATAGCTCTCCCCATCAGTGTCATAAATAGGCGGACTTGACCAAGTCAACCATTTTGGGCACACAGCAGGTCTTTCTTCATCCTGATCCACAGAGGAGTCTTCTGAATCTGAATCATCAAACTCATAAGATGAATGGGCAAGAGCGTGTGTTCTGTAGAAGGCCTCAGAGGTGGACTGCTGATTTAATATCTGCTCAATCTCTTCTTCCGTCAAAAGAGGGGTTTCCCTTTCATCATGGACAGAAGAACAACAGTCCTCTTCCTCTTGCGTTAGCTGATTGGGAGGCGGGATGTTTTCTTGAGCCTCTTCTTCTATATCAGGTTCTGCCTCTTCTATATGGTCGCCTGCTTCTTCAAGGCAGCGTTCCCTATCAGCCTTTGCTAATAGGTCCTGATACTCTCTGGTCAGCGTAACACAAGACATGGGTGAACAATCAGGCAGCTCCTGATCATTTTCCTCTTCATCTTCCACAGATTCTTGAGCGTCATACATGTCTTGCTCATCTTCTCGGTCTTGAGTTTGTTCTTGTTCTGAAGGAGACATGGGCTGTTCAAAATAATCATCATCTGCATTCATATTAGCCATGTATATCTCCAGTATCTTACCAAACATTTATGTTATTCCACATAATTTATTATACAAAGCATCATACTTTGTATCCCTGTCCATGTTTGGATCCATATTTATGCAAAGAAGGCTACTGCTTATTCTCAACCAGTTCAGAGTCTTTCACCAGTGGAGTCATTAGGTCTTTGGATCATAGGGAGTGTGGAGTCGCCAAGTGGATGAATGTGACTGTTTGGAGCAGGCTGCTGTCCACCATCAGCAATGAAATACCAATCTAACCAGAGATTCTAGGTTTATGACTGCCTAAGAATGTTTGAGGTGAAATGCACTCAATTCCCCAGTGGAGTCGCCATTATGTTGGTGACGACAATGGGAAATAGACCAATATTAGCAGTTCTGGACTCTCAGATTCTTCCCCAGTGTGAGTCGCCATTATGTTGGGGTTCCCATGTTTTGGCCAGATTGGCAAGACCAAAAGATGAGACAACATCAGAACCACTTTTGGGCCCTAGGATCTAGCCCTCCTGGACCCGGAGAGGGATCTCTCCAATAAACAAAGAATAAAATATCTTTGAAAGCTCAAAATGAGATGTTAGGCTAGTTATGAAGCACAAAGGGAGGTTTTAAATGATTTGGTTGAAGGGTTGCTGGGTTGGTTAGGAGATCATAGACTGAGAAAGTAATGGGAGAAAAGGAACAAAACAGCAGGATGCTTCAGCAAAGAGGATAATCTAAGACAGTGCCATCCATTGGGCTATGGAGTCATGAAAGGAAATTACTTACATCCACTAGCCAAGGCTTGCAAAGGGCAAGTCATCTACACTAAAGGATCTTTTTAGATAGATGATGAAATGGAACATTAAGGAGAGAAAATGGAAGAAGGAAAGACAACCAAATTTCTATCTATAGATCAGGTCAGAGGTCATTTAACTCCAGACCTTCTTGGACATACTCTAAGGCAGCTCTCAAAAAGGGACAAAGGGGCTGCTTATAGATCGGACCAGAGGTCATCTAACTCCAGGTCTGCTTTAGCAACTCCAAGGGGAAAACATAGATAAGATAAACAAAGGGATCTTAGAAAGGTAAGTTGGTCGCGCAAGGATCCTAGTGGACGGGGCTAACACTCATCCCCAGTGTTCCCAAACCTTCCAGCTCAAACCCAACAAGAACATCTAAGAACTGATTCAACCAATTCATACATCAGAGAGTGGGCAATATCATCCACTACAATGGTTAAATCAACTGAAATCAACTCTCAGATAACACATAAAGCAGAAAACATTAAAGGTACGAAGAGCAGGAACATAAGGCACCTAACAAGGGTGAATCCTATGCTATACTTCTGTTGCCTACCAGAAGAACATGAAACAGTATGGAAATATAATAAACAGAGTTAGGAAAAACATCACCAATAGCAATAGACCAGGATCCTGTGAAATGTGCTTGATTAATTGATGCAAAACCAGTCATGTACAATATAGCTCAATGGCTATTACAGTCCAGACTTCTCCTCCCAGCCTATTACATACAAACTACTCTGCTACTCTCTCCCAAGACTGTTCTAACAGTCAGAATGAATCCCTCTAACAACAACTACGCAGCAAGGCAAAAACAACCTTTACAATTTGTTCTCGGGAATTCTTATAGGAGAAGAGGAAGAAACAAAAGTAGGTGAACAATTAAATGAGATCAATTAAGACAGAATGGTGGAGGAGGCCGAGCCCATTCTGCTTAATGGCGTTCTACTGTACTCTGTAATCTGCTCTGGGAGACTCTGTCAGGCCAAGATTGACCTCTGCTACCTCTTTGGGGTTTTTCAGGTGCCTGGAACTCTGCGCTGCCTTCTGAATCTGGTTAACCGGTTTAAAGTCTGCGGGCCTCTCCATACCTCCATTACTGCTGCTTAGACAGTCTTTAATGAAGCTCTGTCAGTGCAATTAACTGCTTATGGGCTCGAGGAGTCATGGAGATTTCTTGTAGGAAGGTGTACGTCTGGAGAAGAGTACTCTGCCGATATTAAACACAAATAAGACTTTGACAGTGTGCTTTTGGTCTTCAAACTGCGCCTTGAGTCCTTGAATGCAGGGTTATAACCGTTAATCTTCAATTACAGGCTCAAAAACCCTTCTAACCCGCCTCTGCCGTCTCGTTGGGCCGCTGGATTAACCTCTCTGTGACCTCTGCATAATGAAATAAACTTACCACAGAGCCTGGGCAGTGGTGGAGAAATGTAGTGAAAACCCGGAGGAACGGTGGCGGAACGGTGGTAACAGCGAAAGCGTGGTGGAAGAAATGATCACCAGTGTAAATCCCAAAGGTTTGACCTTTGGCCGAAATACAACGGAATCATGGCTAAAACATAGGAAATGGAAACGAAATGGTGGGACCCGACCGTGGTGGGGGGCGATTAAACTTGGACCGTTGGATCCTGGGACTAGATCGATGGCTCTCATTCAATCGGAGGGAGAAAAGGGAGGGACGACGGAAGTGGAGCGGGATGAATCTGCACCGTCGAACCTGGTGGGATGGACGGCTCAGATCGGATCGGGGAATCGCAATCGCACTGCGCAGAATGGGGGTGCGACTGAAAGTTCCGATAGCGATTGGGGCGGCCGTGCGATTGAGCGATGACCGTTGATCTTTCGTCCAGATCGACGACGGGGAATGCAATCGGAGGGGCAGTGCGATCGAGGGATTGGGGTGATGGTGCGATCAGCGCAGAACCGTCGGTTCTGGGAGGGGAACGGACGGTTATGATGCAATCGGGAGATCGGGGGTCGGAGGGAAGAACTTCCGATTGCGATCGGGAGGGGAAATGCGATTGAGCGCTGGCCGTCAGATCGCGGGACGAATCAACGGTGGAGAGAGAAATCGGGGGATAACAATCGGGACAACACAATTGTGAGTTGCGATTGCGGTCGGATGGGGAGTTGCGATTAGCGCTCCACCGTCGGATCAGAACAACAGATCGACGGTGAATATCTTATCGCGGGACTTAACGTTCTAAACAATCGCATCGGGGCTTTTACGATGTTTACGAAGGATTGCACCCGCCCGACGGTTCCGATTGCGATTGGCCCCCAAGGCTTAAGCACTTAGCTTTGGGGAAGGGTCACGTGGGGAAGTGGTTGAGGGGCTAGCGAGAAAGGGGCCAGGCCTTATAATAAGGTCGGAAAGTGGGTTTTAACCCATTTTAATGGAATTTGAAAGCCAAGGAGGGGAACGATAGAGGAGTAAGGGAGGAAAATGGCCAACAAAGGTTAGGGAAAGAATTTTAAGGGGGTTTGAGGGGATTTTGAAGGGTAAGAAGGGAAATAGAAGGGGAGAAAAGGGGGGACAAAAAGAGGCTAAGTGGGGGTGAAATAAGAGGGAAAAAGGGGTCTTTGGGCATTTCTTCACAAACAGAGAGGCTTTATGATAGAAATCAGCAGAGGGGAATTTCATCAAAGGACAAAGGCCCAAAGAGGCTTCAAGGATGATGTGTTTGCAAGGGAAATGCATTCCTTGAAGGCTCAAAAACAATTTAGCCCCCTGTTTTGCTTGTCAAAAATTTATAGGGGGGCTAACACAAGGCATTACCCTCTCTTAGTCCAAGTATGCCTGTGATCTTCTACACCACTTTCACATGGAAGACTGTAAGCCTGCCCCTTCTCCCTTTCAGTCTAGAGTCAAGCTTTCAGTCAACTGTACTACCCCTGAAGTTGATGCTACCTTATACTGTCAACTTGTTGGTAAACTTTTGTATCTAACCCATACTCGTCCTGACCTTTCCTTTGTCATTGGTCTTGTCACTCGGTTTATGCACCAACCTCATGAAAGTCACTGGAAAGCAGCTAAAATAATACTTCAATATATTCAAGGTATAGTTCAGTTCGGGATTCATTACAGTGCAGGAGCATCTCCCTTGTTGATTGGTTTCACTAATTCTGATTGGGCTGGTGACCCTGATGATCGGAAGTCCACTGCAGGATATGTATTCACTCTTGGTTCAGGACCTATTACTTGGTCTTGTAAGAAACAAAGTGTCATCTCCCTTTCTTTAGCAGAAGCAGAGTATCGTGGTGCAGTTGAAGCCAGCAAGGAAGCCATGTGGCTTTGTCAAATCCTGTCTGAATTTGGTCTTCATCAGCAGCATCCAACTACACTTTGGTGTGATAATCAGAGTGCCATTTAGCTATGTAAAGATCCAGTTCAGCATCAGCGTATGAAACACATTGAACTCCACATACACTTCATCAGAAAGCTCATTCATGATCGTGTTCTTGAAGTGCAGTATTGTCCGAACAATGATCAAGTAGTCGATATCTTTACCAAGGCTCTCACAGAAGGGAAGTTTACCAAACTTTGATCCATGCTTGGAGTTCAGGAAATTTGTAATTAAGGGGGGATAGGCTCTAATGCCTCATTCCTTCTCCTATTGTGTCACTTTTGTAAATCCTTCAATCCTATCCCAATTTGTTCTTAAGGGGGGATGTTGGATATTTCGACACATAGGAAATAGGCTCCTTTTGTGTCACCTTTGTAAATCCTTCAATCCTATCCCAAGTTTTTCTTAAGAGGGGATGTTAAGATATTTCGACACATAGGGAATAGTTAAGAATAACTTAGTTTAGTGTAGAGCTAGGTAAAGTGTATTTCTTTACCATGTACATTTGTAACTTATAATCTGACGGTCACGATTTGTAGTGATTCGATTGTTATCTCTCACCTCGCTATTAACGGCACTTGATCCATGGCTTAACACCCGATTGGTCCATGATCTCTATTTAAAAGAGCATGGAGGGTCATTTGTCCGGTAACTGTTTATGAGAGAAACATATGTAAATTTTCTTTTTATATTAATAATTTATGGCCAAAGGTTTAATGGATTGTTTCCCTCGAGGGTAAACTACGTGATATAATTGTAATTGAGATTGTGATATGTTTGTGAGTGGTGACCTTTGGTTCTTGATCTACGGAACTTACCTTGTAAATTCCTACAAGATATGCCCCTTTGGTCTTACAGGCCCCTTTACATGCCATGCCACAAGATTAATAGAGTAAAATTTTTCAGTTTGATGGTACTGGTCAATATACTGCTCAACAACATGTAAATAAAATGACTGATTACTTTGAATTACATGAAATTGATGAAACTGATGTGCAATGAGATTATTTGCACAAACATTAGCAAGAGATGCTAAGAAATGGATTAAATCTTTACCTGCTAATCATATTGCTGATTTAGTTACTTTTCATCAATTGTTCATTAATAGATGGGAAAGAAAGAAAAACCCTTTACATATATTATCTGAATATGAAAGCATTAGGAGATCTACTAATGAATCTGTTCAGGATTATTGTACTAAGTTTAATAACATTTATAATGCAATTCCAGTGAATATCAGACCCCCACCAGACTTGGCCCGAATCAAATTTCCTGATGGTTTTGATGCTAACATGTGATATCAATTAAGAGAAAGAAACCCTGCAACTTTAGAATATATGCAGAGTGATGCAGTTAGTTTAGAAGCTAATTTATTAGCTAAAAGAACTAGGATGAGAAATGAAAGAAGAGTGACCATTAAGGAAGAACCATCCACTTCAGACATTAAGATAGATAGTTTAGCTAAAAGTATGGAAAGACTAATGGAGAGATTAGAAAACATGGAAATAAAACCTCAGTGGGAAAATCAACAAGGTCCCAAAATTAGAAATCCCAACTTTAGGAAAAACCCTAATACTCATAAATCAAGAGAAGTAGTACCTGATCAACAGATTAGACCACCTTTCCAAGAAAACTATGTTGAAAGTTCTCAACAAAATGATGGAGACGAGGACACCCAGATAAACTTGATGGGAGTAAATGATGAAAATACTATTTTTCTTACCCAAGAAGAATAGGAATTATACATGTTACGACAATTACAGTTAGAATCTGGAGAGTCGTTTGACTATAAACAAGGCTATGAATTTGCTAGCTATGAAGTTCATAAACAATATAACCTTAGAAGCAAGAAGAACACAAAAGCCCCTACTAAGAAAACGGTCCAAACCCAGACTAAGAAACCAGTAGAAGCTCCTGTGACTAAAACTCTACAAATTCTTCCTAGAGAAACCCACAATACTTCAAGCCCAAAGATTGTAGACATCACATCTACTGCTAATCAAAATTAAACTGCTGCTAAAACTTCAACTGCCACTCAAACTATTCTAGACAAGAAAACTGAAAATAAAATAGTGGAAATACAAACTCAAATACCAACTGTTGTTAAAAAGGACAAAAATACACAAACTACATTTGGTAAATATGAAATCATTCAATTAGGCAAAACTCCAGTACCATTCAATATTCAAATTGAGATAGCCAAATTAAAAATACCAGTTCCTTTAATAGAGCTGGTGAAAAATGATTCATACAAAGCCCAAATCACTGAAACACTGAACATAGGTGAAGGAGAAGATGTTGTTAACCTCAATGATGATCAACCCGAGTTATTATATGGTCCTAAAGTTAATGGAAAACATCAACAAGGAGGTGTCCCTCCATTCTATATTAGCTTGAACATTCATGATAAAATATTACACAATGCTATGTTCGATTCTGGAGCTTCTCATAACTTAATGCCTAAATCAGTCATGGAAAAATTGAACTTAGACATCACAAGACCATACAAAGATCTGTTCTCCTTTGATTCTAGTCAAGTTAAATGCCTTGGCCTGATAAAATACTTTTGTATAACTCTAGTCCAGTGCCCAACAAAGAGTATTGTCATGGATATTGTAGTTGCTGATATCCCTCCAAAATATAAAATATTGTTATCTCGCTCATGGGGAGCAAAATTACAGGGATCGCTGCAATTAGATATGTCATATGCTACCATTTCTATATTTGGCCAGCAAAGAAAGATTTATAAAGAAACTCTGATGAAATACATGGTTAGAAGTGCAGAAAAACCACAGAATTATCCTATCTATTCCCTACATTCTGATATGGATTCTTTTATCTTATGTAATTCAGACACTGGCAAAGATAAAATCATAGTTGTAGAACAGAAACATAAAGAAATTGACAGTGACAATATAAATCATGAGTCTATGTGGCATTTAGATTTCGATGGTTCTGTAAACATATTAAGAGCAGGAGCTGGAGTATGGATTTATAACTTAGATAATGATCATTCAGAAGGACATGCTTTTAGGTTAAATTTCAAATGCACTAATAACATGGCAGAGTATGAAGCATTAGTGTTAGGACTTCAAACTGTAAGAAAACTTGGAGCCAAGAGAGTTTTTGTCATGGGAGAGTTAGAAATTATCATAAAACAAATCAAGGGAGAGTATCTTGTGAATAATCCTAGACTTAGCCAATACTGAGAAACCATTCTAGACTTGATAAATTGTTTTCTTGAAATTGACTTTGCTCTTATTCCAAGAAAGCAGAACATGCAGGCACATAGTTCGGTTACTTTTGCCAGCACATGCAGATTACCTTTTCAGCCAAATCATCAACACACTGCTGAGGTAAGACATAGGCCAACCATACCTGAAAATTTGAAATATTGGCAAATATTTTCACATGATTCACAAATTTACAATTTTATGAATTTTGAGGGAGAGTTTCAAAACTGTAATATAGACACTGATTGTACATTAGACTATACTATAAATAATGAGATAGATGTAAATGATGTAGATAAAATAGAACCAACTAAATTCACTAAGGTAGAATTAGATAAATTAGAAACAGTAGAAATAGAGGAATTAACCAATGATGAATCATAAATTTTAAACCTTAAAGATAACATTTTTCCTAAGGGATTAGCCCCATTAGAAGATCTTTTTGACTCCAATGATGTAGCTAGAAAACCAAAAATGGAGCCCCTAAGGTCAGATATAGAAGAATGTAACATAGGAACAAAAGAAAAACCTAAGATTATCAAAATATCCAAAGCATTACCTCCAGCTGAAAAGTTGAAGTACATTAGTTTGTTTAAAGAATTTCAAGATGTCTGTGCCTGGAGTTATGAAGACCTCAAGTCTTATGGTACCAACATTATCTAACATAAGATACCCATTAAAGAAAATCAGAAGCCCTTTAAACAAAATCTTAGGAGAATTAACCTTGTTCTTATGCCATTGATAGAAAAAGAAGTTAAAAGGATGTATGAGGCTAAAATCATAACACCCATTAGATATTTTGATTGGGTCTCTAATTTATTCCCCACTAGAAAGAAAACAGGAGAAATCAAACTCTGTGTTGATTTTAGAAACTTAAACAAAGTCTCATTAAAGGATAACTATCCCCTCCCAAAAATGGACCACATCCTACAGAGGGTAGTAGGGTCATCCAGAATGTCACTACTTGACGGATTTTATGGATACAACCAAATCCTAGTCCAACCTGAAGATCAAGCAAAGACAACATTTACCACTCCCTAGGGAACTTTAATGTACTTGAAAATGCCATTTGGACTGATGAATGCTAGAGATACATTCCAAAGAGCTATGGATATAGCTTTTTCAAAGGAAATTCATGACTTTTTAGTCATTTATCTAGATGATATCACAGTATTTTCCAAAACAGATAATGAACATCTAGATCATTTGAGAAGAGTTTTCATAAAATGTAGAAAATTTGGTATTTCCTTGAATCCTAAAAAGACACTTTTTGGATTAGAAGAAGGTAAACTCCTGGGACACATAATTTCAAAAGAAGGCATTAAAATTGATCCAGCTAGAATAGAATCAGTTTTAAATATCAATCATCCTAGGAACATCAGAGAATTAGAAGCATTTATAGGCAAAATGAATTTTCTTAGAAGATTCATCCCTAATTTAGTAGAACTAATTAGAAACTTAAACAACATGTTAAAGAAAGATTCAACACTTAAGTGGATAGTAGAGGCTAAGCAGTCTTTTGAAGCACTTACTAAAACACTTGTCCTCATAAGTCCTAACTTTAGCAAAGATTTCATAATTTTTTCATTTTCTTCAGAACACGCCATTGCAACAATCTGTTGCAAAAGAATGATGAAGGTCTTGAACAACCCATTGCTTTTTTCAGTAAATCCTTCAGAGATGCAACGCTAAAGTACAATATCATGGAAAAACAAGCACTTAGTTTAGTGAAAGCTATAAAATATTTCAGAGTGTACCTTCTATACTCTCACATAATTGCATATGTTCAAAATTCAGTGGTAAAGGACATTCTAACTCATAATGTGCTTGATGGAAAAAGAGACAAATGGATTGCCACAATATTGGAATATGACATTGAAATTAAGCCTACAAAATTGATCAAAGGCCAAGGTTTAGCCAAACTCATGGCTGAATCGAACTATCAGTCCTTAGATATAAATTTCATTGCTGCCCTAGATGATCAAGAAGAGATGGTGACTCCACAAATCAGTGAAACTTTCATAGATTCACCTTGGAATGCAGACATGTCCTGGTTTATCTAGAACTAAAAGTAGATTCTTGAAAATGCAGGCAATGAAATATTGTATCATAGATAATGATTTATTTTGGAAAGAACATGGTGGAATTCTATTAATCTGTTTATTAAAAGATGAAGTTGACAAAGTAATGTAGGAATTTCATGCAGGAGATTGTGGAGGACACCTCTATTGGAAAACAATTGCTAACAAAATTTTGAGGGCAAGTTTTCACTGGCCCACTCTTTTTCCAGATGTCATAAAGTATGTGACTTCCTGTCACAAATGTCAGATATTTTAAGGGAAGAAGAAAATCTTACCATTACCCCTCAAACCTATCTCAATAGAAATGCCATTTCAACACTGGGGTTTAGACTTCATTGGTGAAATTCACCCACCCTCCTCAGCCCAACATAAATGGATATTGACAGCTAGTGCTGATAATTTTACCAAGTGGATAGAAGCCATCCCTTCTAGATGAGCCAAAAACTCTGTCATTATCTCATTTCTTGAAAACAACATCCTTTCTAGATTTGGATGCCCACAAAAGCTCATTACTGATAATGCTAGTGCCTTCAAATCCAAGAAAATGATAGAATTTTGTAACAAATACCATATCAACCTTGGCCATTCCACTGCCTATTACCCTCAAGGTAATTGACTAGCAGAGTCTTTAAACAAAAGCCTAGTTAATATCATCAAGAAGATGTTAAAAGATAACAAGAAAACCTAGAATAAAAGGTTAGTTAATGAGCTATGGGCAGACAGACTAACTACCAAGATATCTATTGGTACATCTCCCTATCAATTGGTATATAGGAGGGATGTTTTTTTTCCATCCTCATTGGGAGTGCCAACGATGAAAATGATTCAAGAGCTACAAGTAGAACCAAATGACATTCAAAGGAGGATAAATCAAACAATTCATTTGCAACAAACCAGGGAAGAAGTTTATATCAAATCACAAGTGATTCATGACAAAATTAAAAAGATATTTGATAAGAAAGCTAAAGAAAATGATTTTTTCATAGGTGATCAAGTACTCAAATGGGACTCCAAAATAGAAGAAAAAGGAAAGCATGGAAAATTTGACTTTCTCTGGAAGGGACCATACATCATTTATGGTTATAGAGGTAACAATGCATTTTTCTTGAAAGAGTTAGATGGAACAAATCTACCAGGTGGACCAGTCAATGGTAGAATGCTGAAGCACTATTTTTCACCAGATTAACCAATAGTTCATTTGTTTTACTTTGCTCATTGTAAATACCATAGCAAAGTTTAGATTGGATTGGATGATTATCTTCTAAAGTTGAAGCCCTAAGAGAAGGCCCTAAGCTTTAAAAGATATAACATCATATGTCTGAATAAAGGAGATCACAGAAAGAATTCCCAAAGCAAACAAAGTCAAAGTTCCAAGGCCACTGATCAGAAAGTTCTTGACATCTCACCAGGGGATGCCATCCCCAAGTGGAGCCACTGTTAGGGTCGTATAATAATAGGGATCATAATTTTGAATTGACTATGTGAAGTCTTGTAATATTGTACATACTTTTGCTTTCTGCAAATGTTTTCCCATATTAAAAAATGAAAAGAGGGTATGACCTAAAAGAAAAATCAAAGGACCAAAAAAAAAGATTAAAAAAAAAGAATATAAAGTATGAACCCCACAAAATAAACAAAAATAGATCCTGAAAGTGTTGCACATTTAAATGCCAATACTCTTAGTTTACTTTATTTTTGCAAATAAAATTGTGTGCAGCTTGTCCAAAATGCCACAATTAATGATGATCATACAGTTTTATCTTGATTCATTCATGCCTTTAAATTTCATGTCATGATAATTAGTGAATAAAGATCTGATCAAACCATTTAATCTTGGAAGATCAGTAGCTAGGTAGAGAATAAAATGAGCTCATAAGTTTAATTTGAGCCATTAGAAGTTATAAGGTTAGAAGTAAGTTAGTTTGATTATCAAAACAAAATAAAAGGGTTAACAAGCTCAAATGCACCCAATAAAGGAAAAAAAAATGTTTGGGTAAATAAAGGGTAGGTGGAATACTTTCACAAGCTATGGAAGGCATCATATGGTTTATCTTTTATCACTAATATCCTTCTAAACACATTCCCCTTGCTAAAAACCCTATTTCCACTCTTGGAAATCATTTCCCCTTGTAGAAATCACTTTCCTTTTGATAATATCCCGTTCCCTTTATTCTAACCTTTTTCCCTTCCTAAAACCCCTTTCCAAAGTTAAAAACCCATTTCCATCACTAAAACCCCTTCCCCTTTACTAACTTTGCATTTTCATAAAAAACATGAAAACCCACTTATCCAAAGTTTGGAGCACTTAATATATATTGGGCCCCACTTAAAAAACCCCTCCCTGATATCATTTTAAGACCTATTCCTAGTGTATTTCTGACATCCCACACACACACACACACACACACACACACACACATATATATATATATATCGACCCCATTTTATTTTACAAACCCGCTTAATATATTTCCCCGACCCCCTTATTTTATTATAGCCTATAGTTTATATATGTTATAAACCCTTCCCGCTATAGTTTAAAACCCATCCACATAATACATTTCGTAACCCCCCGCCTATCTAATCTCCCGACCCCACCTCTTTGAAATCCCATCACTTCTACCAGTCACCCGATCATTGCCGATTAGATCCAACGACCAATAAAACATTTCACACCCCCGCATGTCCGATATTTAAAACCAATGGGGGGGGGGAGGGGGGGTGCGAAATGGGTGGTTTCACACCCCCACTCTTTTTCCACGCGGCACTCCCACAACTTATCGCACCCCCTAGCCCAAAACTTCCAAACAACTTTTCACGATGCGATAAACTGCTAAACCGCCTCTACACATTGCGATGAAACCAACTACTGTTTGAAATCAAACCCTCGCGCCATGTGATTAACTGCCTCCGGTTAAAAGTAATAAAACCCACCTGAAACCATTTTCCCACTATTTCTGTTATTTGCGAAAGATAAGCCAAAGAAGCCTTTGCCAATTGGAATTGAACCCTACTACTGCCTGGACACTTGCACAACCAAATTCCATCATTCTAGGTAATCCTCAGTGCCTATTTTATCAAATTAAAACACATAAATTAATAATCGAGCGAATTGATGGCCTCCTAGAGCATTATATTCATAAATCCTCTGCAAACCACCTATATTAGATGTTGACCACACTCCTCTAGTTGAAAAGGACTTCAAAATTAATGATACAGTGACTGATTTTAACCTTTTAGAGCTCCACTGTTGGAGCCATGACAAATATATTGACCAGGCAGATGATATCCATCCGTGGGATTCAAACCTACCTAAATACATCTTCCCATGGACCTTTCAATTTCCATAACTCATCAGACTCTACCAGATCAACTATTTTCCCAATGAAAGAGCTTTAGTTACCCCAAATCAAGAAATCCTGTTCACTATTACTGCTCAATCCATCAATTAGTTGCTACAGATTCAACCAAAACCTAATGAAGTGCCATTATCCATTGAAATCCTTACTGAACTCTACTTGAAGCTGGACTTTCCCAAAAGATTCCAAATATTTCAGGCTTTCCTCCCTCCATCAGTAGAAACCCCTAAAATCAATCCTCCATACTCAACTTCCATATTTTCAGAGAGAACCAAACAGATTGTTACAATGCTGTCATGTATTTTGGGATATTTTACTGATGAACATGTAGATGCATCTATTCTAGGTTTCCTATCCATATTTTTCCCAGGTCAGCCTCCAGCTTCAACCTTCAATTTTTCCCAATACCTAGCAGATGCAATCCATGATCAGCTGGTCAAATTACCAGAAGAAGGAGTATTCAAATACTCCTTAGTTTTGTTTCATTTGTTCCTATATTTCCAATCAGAAAGGTTTACAGTTAGCCTCCAAAAACTAGACACAGAGGGTAATCCCCAATCTGTTGTCTTTTGGACATCCTTGATCAGAAATTAATCCACTGAATTCAACTATAAAGACTTCATTGATTCATTTATTTATCCAATTGTTAATATGCTAAGCAGTAGCATTCAAACTAGACTCAGTGAAGAGATAAATAAGGTGTTACAATTATCAGATCAAAGTAAAACAGGAGACTGGTATTTTTACCAGAATCATACAAAAATTAGGGTGTATGGAAGCCAGCTTATGTAATGTTCCCAATTTTAGCTTCAAGCTAAAATGGAACATTATAGTTGAATATTTTCATTCTATTGAATAAAAGTGGGTAAAGGGACCCATTCATGTAATAAACAGGAATAAAATCCCTTATAATGTGAAAAGGGATCATCATGGAGCGAGATTTCACACCCTCATGTGTGAAAGAGGTTAAATTGCAAATGGACAAGGTATAGTTGACCAAAGTCAACAGCGCTGAGATAAGAGGTGGGAGCCACCAAGTGGGACAACGCAGTTTTAGTGGAGGAATATTCCATGGGGGAGGAAACTTCTAGAGGAAGGAAGGTCTAGGGTGGAGACTTCGTTGTGTTTAAAAGAGGAGCAAGGCATCCATTGAGATTATCTTTGATCATTTTACATTCTAGTCTTAGAGACTTGTTGTTGCCTCTTGCTGTTCAACAGAACTGCAGTGCCTTTGGGCATGAGGGAGTCCTGTTTAGGATTTCCTCTCCTTCTTGAGGAGCTCATGAAGGATTGCACTCGTCCTCCATATTCTGGCATTCAGGCCATAGCATCAGCCTACTCCATCAGCGCAATATCTGTAGTAGATTATTGTGCAGTGTTGCAGGGTGTTGCTGGGGAGGTTTCCTTCAACACCATTTCGAGCTGATCTTTCAGAGGAGGGAGGATCTCTACTTCTGAGAGTTTAGTGAGGATGGTTCTCGAGCTTATTCCACCATCATTGGTAGGAGGCCAACCACTACCATCAGTTACAACGCAAACCCTCTCATAGACTATGTTCTAGTTGGAGCACATTTGCAGTGAGGGTGTTGCAGAAATTTCAGAGGGTGAGATCTTTGGTGTAAGGATCAGCCTTGCACTTCAGATTTCCAATGGAGAAGGGCTCTTCATTAGCTTCAGCCATTCAACCTTCTCCAATCCATTCCATGTATTGAGTTGCTGCTGCTACCCAGCAGCTCCGGCATTTTACAGTTTTGCATATTTCAGCCAATCCTTCCAAGATTGACTTGAGGTAGTGATTGGGAGCTTAGATATTCTCTCCCAATGATGTATGAGCCACATATTAGTAGATCCATGATGTTTTGTACTCAGTGTAGCAGTCTCCCTTCTATGACTGCGTTTTTCTATTCATGGGTATCCTATTATGATGCAGCGTTTTGTATTTTGGCATATGTTTTCATGGAAGGCTTCTTGCCTTGTTCCTTTGATGTTCATTGTATCATTTTGCTGCTGTTATTCATAATAAAATGGCTCAAGGGTTTTCATACATTTTGGCATAACGTTTATTCACTGCTATATCCAGTTTATGTTTTGTATATTGTTGAAGCTGCAATTTTGGGTTATCCTTAGAGATTCCCAACCTTGTTGGTTTTCCCTCTTGGGGATATTATCTTTTGACAACGCTCTATAGACAGAGTCTGCTAGTGGGCCAGGAAGCCTCTGGAGCTCATCCTTCTTTAAGAAGGTGAAAAATTCAATAAATGCCCCTACAGTCTATCTCTGGAATAGATTTGCTTGTCGATTGATAATGTTTCTGAAAAAGGAACATTACAGTGGTATCTAAGCATAATCTTGGCTTAGCCTGTGGATATTCAGCCAAGATGCCATCTAAGAAGGAGAGGAAGACTCCACTTTGTGGAGAAGAAAAAGGAGCTGAGCTTGCAAAGCTTCTCCCTAAATCCACCTAGGGCTTTCATGGGAGCCACAAGCAAAAGAGAAGGGAGAGATTTGAAGAATCTCCACGAGAGTTTAAAACATAAATAAACTCTAGGGTTTTTGATGAGGAATGTGAGCATGCAGTCACATCCCTTGATGCACAGCACAGTCACACGTGTAGCTTTGTCATGGAAAAGATGGGAAAGAAGGAGAGGTGATCAAGAGGAAAACTCTTGTAGATTTTTCTGAGAAAGTATGAGTCTCAAACTCTGACATTCAGAGATCATCTCACTTTCGTGGATTTTTGAAAGTTTAAGGTGAAGGGGAGCCAACAGCAAGATAGATTTGTTCTATCTACTTTCGGGGGTTCACCTACATGTTCAGCCAAAGCATGGGTAGAGGAGCTGAAGACCATGTTGCCGCAGCACAAAGTTTCCAAAGGAGATGCTATCAGATTTGCAGCGCTGCACTTTAGAGGTAAGACCTATTCATGGTGGATATTTGAGTCATGTTATTTAAAATAATACAAATAGTTCTTCCTATTTCAGATTCATTGAAGCAATGGTGGAAAGATTTGGTGGGACAAAATCTGAAACACATGCGGAGAAACAAACCAAGATCTTGCATGTAAAGGGAGGAAACATAAACTCAGATCCACTTCATAATATTATTGAGAAGGCTGGCATCTTGAATCATACCTTGTTGGAGGCAAGGTATCCATCTCATATTCTTGCACAAGAGAGCATGGAGGTCTCTTTTCAAGGGAGATCAAATTTTGGGAGAAGTTGCCCCTACATGTTGATGAGGAGGAGGGCAACTGCGCTGGTATAGCTAGAGTTGATCTAGTGCCTCATGCAGAGGAAAGAGGAGCTCTTGCTCCACATAGAGGGATTCTTGTGTCTTTGCAAGAAATTCCCCAGGATCTCCCATGTAGAGATCAAGGCACAACTCATGATACACATGTGCCATTGTTGGTAGGGTGCAGAGCTATGGAGATAGAAGAAGAGATAGGGAGGATGATCAGCATCGTGTGATAAGGAGCACACACCCCTGTCTATTTTATGAGGATGATGAACCTAAGATGATGATGGGATTGCACAGTAGAAGCATGGAGGGTTTTCTCCATTCATACATTCAGTCATCTCTTCATGATAGTGTCTCATTGCATGGAGACATTGCACCCAGGAGACCACTAGATCAATAGAGGAGGTTGGATGCTCCACATTTGGGGGGCCTCACACCTTGATTTCAGGAGGGTGGAAACCTTGGGAGAGTTCAACATAACGCAGAGAGTTTGGGATAGACCTAAGGAGGAGGGAGACACTCTCTCATTTTCAGCATCACCCACTCTCAATAGTTGTACTGCGTTGATATAGTTGCTTGCAGTGTTGAAGGATAACATCTTCATGATGCAGGTTTACTACTCCACAGGCTTGGAGAGATAGAGGACACTCCCTTTTTGGAGGAGGAATCTTTCATGCATAGGAGTAGATGGGGGCCACTCATGCTTTCATTGGCCAGAACCGGGAGATTCTTTGGAGGTGACAGTCTCGCATGGGAGGCTCATTTTCAGAAAGCCCTATTTTCTATTAGAGCATGAGCAGCTGCATGGTGGGAATTACAGCATTCTGGAGGATGAATTTGGCATGGGGGATGTCAAAGTAGTAAACAACAGTGTGAGGGGAGCATCATACTACAGAACACCAGCGCTGTCTATGAGGAGGATAGATCAGGACTTCCTAGCTATGCACTTGGATGCATACTTTGATTGGCTAGAGGAGTTCACTTGGGAGGGCATTCATCATGGCATCTATCAGCATAGGGAGAGATGCATAGCCTGCTTGATTATGGTGGAGAGAACCTCACATCCACTTCCCAACTCATTGGAGGTAGAGGGAAATTCTCAGTTGGGCCATTTTAGCTCAAGAGCCCAAGTACAAATTGGAGAAGGTATAATCTCACATTTTGTATTGTACTTTCCTTCCTTGTTTGAGCAGCATGATGAGTCAAGAAGAGTTTTTCATTCTTTCATAATTTACAAGGATGTATTTGTAGACTTTTGTGGCAAAAGAATGGACCATTCTTATGATGGTTTGTGGAGGGAGCCACATGCTCCTTGGTGTGCACCATTGGCACCAATTTATATTTTCATGTTCCTACCTTTTGAGTTGTGTGTGGTAGCAAACAAGTGGTTGGGGAAAGCACTTGTTATGTATATTTTGATGCAGGCAAGAGGCTCACTGTGTTGGTCCCATGAGAGGAGCAGTGACCCACTCTCTAGTTGTCTTGTGACAGCTTGTTTTCATTGTATTATGCCACCTTGTATTACTGATGCTTATTTATTCACAGGGAGCACTATTTGGAGAGTGAATTATATGTTGGGACAACCCATTGGGAGCACTATTCTCCCTATTACACATGTTCTATATTACAGGAGATACCATGGGCAAACCATGATTGCCATATTATCACTTTTCTCTTCTTGTGGGGCAAACCACTTGGAGAATTTGAAGAGGCATTTCATGGCTGAATATTTTGATGGGGTAGCTTGGGCTACTCTTGGAGGCCATACCATTTCAGCCCAAGGACAGAGGCAACCCCATATGTACTACAGAGGGAGAGAAGAGCTTATTGGGATGAAGCAGCATAACTCTCTGTTTAGCCCCATTACATTGCACAGAACCGAGGGCAAGATTTCCATTTGGATGATAGCATGGGTGAGGGGATCATCAGTGGGATTATATTTTCCCATGCATGTCATCACTCCTACCTTGAGGAGGCCATAGTTCAGCAGGGATATTTCCACCCACACCTTCTATCTTTTCAGGGTGTACACCATTCCGGTTTGCATACTTGGGAAGGAGCATTGGAGGGAAAATTTATTGTAGCATATCTTGAGCAGTGGTGGGGATTGTTGATGAGGAGGCCAAGGAGAAGAAGGGGGAGGAATTTTGTTCTCTCTATGCAGTTTCTTGAGGACAAGCAACATGTGGGAGGGGAGGACTATAATGTTCCCAATTTTAGCTTCAAGCTAAAATGGAACATTATAGTTGCATATTTTCATTCTGTTGAATAAAAGTTGGTAAAGTGACCCATTCATGTAATAAACAGGAATAAAATCCCTTATAATGTGAAAAGGGATCATCATGGAGCAGGATTTCACACCCTTATGTGTGAAAGAGGTTAAATTGAAAATGGACAAGGTCTAGTTGACCAAAGTCAACAGCGCTAAGATAAGAGGTGGGAGCCACCAAGTGGGACAACACAGTTTTAGTGGAGGAATATTCCAAGGGGGGGGAAACTTCTAGAGGAACTAAGGTCTAGGGTGGAGACTTCATTGTGTTTAAAAGAGGAGCAATAGCGCCATTGGGAGGTGCTCTTTAGGATCATTTTTATTCCAAGTCTTAGAGACACATTTGCTGCCTCTTCTTCATTCGTGTTTCTGTGATGCCTTTGAGCCGCGAGGGAGTCCTATTTAGGATTTTTTCTCCTTCATGAGGAGCTCATGGAGGATTGCACTCATTCCCCATATTCAACATTTCAAGCCACTAACTGCGAAAAGCCCCCTGCTCCATCAACAGTATCATGAGATTGACAATGAGTGTTGCAGCAGGGGTATTTAACAGGGAGAGTTTCCTCTTACCATTTTGAGCTGATATTTCAGAGGAGGGAGGTTCTCTACTTCTGAGAGGTTAGTGAGGATGGTTCCCGAGCTTATTCCACCATCATTGGCAGGAGGCCAACCACTACATCAGTTACATCGCAGACCCTCTCATAGACTGTGTTCTAGTCGGAGCACATTTGCAGTGAGGGTGTTGCAGACATTTCAGAGGGTGAGATCTTTGGTGTAAGGATCAGCCTTGCACTTCAGATTTCCAATGGAGAAGGGATCTTCATCATCTTCATCCATTCGGCCTTCTCCAATCCATTCCATGTATTGAGTTGCTGCTGCTACCCAGCAACTCCGGCATTTTACAGTTTTGCATATTTCAGCCAATCCTTCCAGGATTGACTTGAGGTAGTGATTGGGAGCTTAGATCTTCTCTCCCAATGATGTATGAGCCACATATTAGCAGATCCATGATGTTTTTTACTCAGTGTAGCAGTCTCCCTTCTATGACTGCATTTTTCTATTCATGGGTATCCTGCTATGATGCAGCATTTTGTATTTTGGCATATGTTTTCATGGAAGGCTTCTTGCCTTGTTCCTTTGATGTTCATTGTATCATTTTGCTGCTGTTATTCATAATAAAACGGCTCAAGGGTTTTCATAAATTTTGGCATAATGTTTATTCACTGCTATTTCCAGTTTATGTTTTGCATATTGCTGTAGCTGCAATTTTGGGTTATCCTTAGAGATTCCCAACCTTGTTGGTTTTCCCTCTTGGGGATATTATCTTTTGACAACGCTCTATAGACAGAGTCTGCTAGTGGGTCAGGAAGCCTCTGGAGCTCATCCTTCTTTAGGAAGGTGAAAAATCCAATAAATTCCCCTACAGTCTATCTTTGGAATAGATTTTCTTGTCGATTGATAATGTTTTTGAAAAAGGAACATTACAGCTTACTCCATACAAGCTTCCCAAATACCTCTGAATGAGATAATTTTCTTTGGAATACATCAGACAAATCCTAAATTCAGATGAAGTCAATTTCCTTTCAGCAAAGAAGAAAACTCAATTCAAGATTAAGAACCAGTTAGGGCCTTTTATTTGCAATAGTAGGAGTTATGGACAACAAGCAAACAAATATTTACAAGATTTCAAGATCAGTAATAGTTTCAAATGGAAATATGACCCCTTGGGTGTCATAAGTAAGTTAAGATTTAAATTCAAACTGAACCCTTTTATTCATCAGTCAAAGCCTGAAGTTGAAAGGTGTTCTAACTAGTCAGAGTGGTTGGAAAATACTTTAGAAGAGGTGGAGAAGCAGGTTGATACTAGTTCCATATTGCTTACTCCAGCCCCACAGGACATAAATTCAAAGAGGACCAGAGAGGAAGGCTCTTATTTTGCAGAGACTACTTCTGATACTAAGTTCAAGCTTACGTACAGGAAAAAGGCAAAACTGAATCCAGTGATAGAACAAGAAGAAATAGTTGATACAGTTGAATTCATTGAGACAGATATAGTGGTAAGAGATGATGCACCTCCAACTGTTTCAGAAGAAACACAGCTGCCATGAAGCTCCAGTGCAAAAATCATTCAGAAACAACATAGTGCAGAGGTTTTATCATCTAGCAAACTAGTGGATAAAGAGAAAGACATAATGGAAAAATACAAAGAAATCAAAATCAAGAATGAAGCATTGAAAGCTGTAACTTATGCCCAGTACTGGAAGCAAACTCCCAGTGACGAGAACAGATTGCTATCATAATTTGATTACAAAACTTGAAATATGTAAATGAAATTTTCACAGACAATAGTGCAGGCTCCAAAAACATCAAGAGATTACAAGAAAAGAGCCTTTGAAGTTCTTGCTAAAGATGTACATCCAATAGATCAGATTGAGTTTCATAACAAGTTGGAGAAATGATCTATTCCACTATGACATACAAGGCTTTACGTGTACAAAAGTTACAAAATTCTCTAGAAAATATAAGGACACAATTAAAACTAGAGAAAGCTTCTTCAGAAGCAAAAGATAATGTAATAAAATCACTTGAAGATTTGGTAATGGAGGTTGGATACAATCCAAAAGATATCAAAGCAACAGAAGATCTGATCAAGAAGAAGAATGCATGCGTAACAGCATTGAAGAAACAGTTGAAGTTACCTACAACGGAGCATCCACAAACTAAACAAGTTTTTGAAAATGAAAATGAGAAGGATGAAATGATGAATCTCATCATTCAGTTGATAGCTCAACTGAAAGAGATGGAAACTGAAATGGAAAAACTTGTGCAGGAAAAGCAAGCTAGCATGGAAGTAGTTCCTATTACTGCCATTCCTATAGCTTCAACATTAGCTCCAGTGGCTACATGAGTTCCATTATCTACAACAGTCCTAGCTACCACAACAACTCCAATAACTATAGAAGTTCCAGCTACAACACCAGCAAGAGCATCAACAGTACCAACATCCCATCCCAATGATGAGGCAAGCAAATTGATTAAGGCAATGCAAGATATGTCAATACAAACTATTGAAATCAATAGGCTCAAAGAACAAGTGAAAAATCTAGAAGATGAAAAGAAATTGGCTCAAGTAATGCATAAAGCTGAAACACAGAAATCCAACAGATTAAATGACAAGATCCAAAAATTAGAAAAGGAATTAACATTAGTAGAGCCTTTAGCCCAAGCAAAGCAACAATTGTGGGCCAATATCATTAACTCTGTTAATGATATATGGCCTTCTATCCAAGTTATATTTGAGCATAATGATTTGATAAAAGAAGCAGGAAATGCAATTCAAAATGTCAAAGAAGAGCTTGGAAAGAAACCAGAGGAAGCCACTGAGATAATCAAATTCCTTAATTCCAAAAACAAACATGAATTAGAAGAACTTGGGATAAGTGACAGAACAAAAACCATCTTATAGGTGAAGAAAGTGATTTCCAAGAGAAATCTGATGACACAACTTGAGGAAAAGTGTCAAACTATGGAGCTTGCAGTGAACAGATTCATGAACAAGTTTGATGTTTTGAGACAAAAAGGTATGCCTAATCCATTAGTAATCAATGATATACTAATGAGGCATGAAGATTATGATAAAAAGATCAGGGAAGTAGCTAAAGAAAATTCCAACAATTCCTCATTGAAAGGAATTCCTACAGACAAAGTACTCTTTCAAATCTTTGAAAATCTCTTTTACCTCTAGCATGAGGTAAATCATATTTTTGTAAACGAGCCTACATTTAACCAAGTATATTGAGGTAGATGAGATTTACCGGAGGCTGGTAAAAATCAAACTTCTAGATGAAAAATCCGGGGAAAAATGGTGTGATTTATTGTGACTGGTAAAAGAGAGACAAGTTAAAGAGTAAACAGAGCATTTAGGTAAAAGAATGCATAATTTAAAAAGAAAGACAGATGAGATGAAGACAGATGAAAAAAAACAACCAACGTGAAAGATACAACCAACGAGAAAGAGATAGCTAGCGTGAATGAAACAAACAGATGATATCAATCAAATAAAACAGGGACAACTTGTAATTAGTTAATATGTGTCTCTATCTTCTTGCATGAAGACATTTTATCTTCCTTGAATAAATTCTAAATCAGTTGATAGGATATTTTTAAAGTGTGTATAAATACTTTATCAATTCGAAGTATTGAGTGTGGATTCCTGAATATTTCTATAGTTGAATTGATCTACTATTTGAGGGTTTATTGTACCATTTCCAAGTTGACAGACAAGACAAGTAATAAAGGCATTTCTTTACCGGATTCATGTGTTGAGCTACTTCAATGAAGTATATTTCAATTGTTCATGTTATTTTGTTAAGTATTCCATAAACTTGCATGTTTTTTCCAAATTTGAATGTTATAACTGGAATTTTGCTGCAGAATTTATTTAAATACACTCTGCTTTGAACTATTATACATTTTAATGTTTTCCTCTGATATCTGGTTTAGAGAATCCTTAATTTCTCTCTGATCCCGATTGACCTCCTTCACCTTCTCTCATTATCTGGTCTAAGGAATCCTTAACTGCTCCTTGATCCCGATTGAAAACCACTTCACCATTCAGCCTTTAAGATCTGATTTTTCTCAGCTACCGTGCCCTGTAACACTTCCTTTATAACTAAATTCTGTTCTGTTTTCTTGATATATTGCCTCCATAGCCCAATGGAAAATAGAGAAGCACATATCCATCTAAATTAGTAATTCCACCAACAAATCAAAATCAAACCAAATCAATCATAATTAACTAGCCTAAAATCAAATAAAAACAACAAAGTTAAATCATTAAGAGAGAGCCCTCTCTGAGCATTAGGAAGGCTAGATCCTAATCTCCAAAAGTGGTTGATAGTTACCTCTAATATTTATTTAACACACATAACAACCTTGGGAAATTTTGGAGAGATAACAAGGGTGTAGAGGATTTACATTATTTTGCGACCTCTCTTGCAGCAAAATCAGGGTGGACGCTCTTGACTGAAGAGAATCTCTGGACGGTTGTCGTCAAAAGGAAATACATTGACCCGACTCCCCTGGATGAATATATTCACATGCGTGAAAAAGTTGATTCAAAAGCTTCAGTCATTTAGAAGGCTTCTATTTTATCATTCAGACTTGTGGAAGAAGGATTGGCTTGGTAGGTGGGCAATGGGGAAAATGCAGAATTGGAATGGACCCATGGGTTGGGTGTAATGAGGCTTATGTTCTTTAAATAGGACTGGTAGATGTGATGCACATAAAAGGGATTGTTTACATGAACTAGATAGCTAAGCAAGAGTCTACTTCAATATGGCAACATGGGTGGAAATCGGCGGAGGAAATACAAATTGGACCACAATGGTGGTAGGAATGGAAATTATTCATACAGGAACTATTACGCTCAAAGGTCAGGATAAAATATTATCCAAACACTCTACGATGGGTCCATGCACAGTCTGGGTATTACTCTCCAAATTTAGGCTATGAGTACTTGATGAAGAGAAGGGGATGGGGGGCTTCGGAATGGTGAAACACGCCTCTTTGGAAGCTAAGCAGCCTAGCAAAAACAAGATTGTTTTTCTGGTGCATCTTAAGGAACAAAGTGCCTTCCTGGGCCCTACTTCAAAGGAGGAATATTCATGGGCCGAGTTGGTGTATACTTTGCAAGGATGCAGAAGAAACTTATGATAATTTATTCCTTGATTGTTGATTCTCTAAAAAATCTTGGGAGTTTACTATGTGTCTTTTAAACATTAACTCATCGTGGGACAGCGAAAAATGTGGGGATGCTTGGAAAAAATGGTGGCATACAAATACAGATGAAAACATTAGAAATATCCCTTTAATAATTTCCTAGGGTATTTGGTTTGCAAGAAATAAAGGTGTCTTTTAAGAATTCATCCTCCTCTCCCTAAGTGATTGCAGTCATATGTGCTTCGATCTTCTCTTTCCTTCCATCCACTGATCTCACAAAACATCTCAGGAACATAAGTGTTGAACATATATTATGAGATCCCGTGGGAATATTTTGATGGGGCATTAGATGTTCATAACAAATGTGGCTTTGGTTTGGTTATTCACACTAATCTCAACATTTCTTTAAAATCTTGTGTAGGGATTGGTACAAACACAAACAACTATTCATAATTACTTTCACTAAAACTTCTCTTATGCTAGTTCATTCATTTGGAAATTGGGTTGGTAAATTTTTTTGGAGACTCCATGAATGTCATAAATTGGTTCAACAACTTTGAGAGATGTTAAAATTTTGTTTTGATTCCTATCCTTGAAGAAATTAATTTACTAAAGTTGTCATTTGATCTCATTACTATATGCCATATTTACAGGGAAGGAAACACTGCAGCTAACCTCCTATCTAAGGATGGCATTCAACAATATGTGGACTCGTGGCACATAACTGAAACAAATGATGATATTCTCAGTGTGTCAGACAACATGCCTTACTGAAAGGGTCTTTGGTCAATTTTTTTGATGTCTTTTTTCTTCCTCCGACACATGATGTATATTTTTTGGAGATTTCATGTAAAAAAACATTGGGACATATCTATTTTTTGTTTACGTATGGGACATATGATATAGATTTTTGGTATTATAGGTTGTTTTCCCCTATGGGGAGGCCTATGTTTTTTAGCTAGCTTTTGGCATTATTTATAGTGTTGTTTTTTTTACTGTGTCTTTACATTGGAGGCTTACTTGGATAGTTATTTTTGCTGCCCTCATGGGTGATCATATCACATATGGAATGCTCAATGCATATACGGTGTAACTTTTTATCTACTTAATAAAAAGTTCGCTTTAAAAAAAAAATACATAACATTTAAAGTTATTTCTGTAACTTTATTACTTTTAAAATATTTTCAAGATGTGGTAGTTTGAAAATGGTTTGAGAATCAATTTTGAACTGATTATAACAGTTAGAAAGTTAGGGCTATTAGAGTCTTATAAATTATAATGATCAATTGATGGTTATCTAGTTTATTTTTATTTTTATTTTTTTATTTTTTTATATATTTATATATTTATTTATTTTTATCTCATGGGACATTGTACATAATGTCTTCCATTTGAAATTATTTTCAGTATTTGAATAGATATATAAAAATAGAAAAAGAAAGAATTGAAAAATTGAAAGAAAAAGGAAAAATACAAAGAAAAAGAAAAATAACAATAGGGGACACACACACACACACACACACACACACACACACAAAATGAAAATAAAAATAAAACCACGTAGTGAGCGACAGTCCAAATGCCACTAATTTGCATCCCTGCCCAGATCAATGGCAGGGGATGGCGTTCAGATCCCCCCTGACCCTTTGGGACGTATCGGGGTGGGGGGGGGGGGGGTGGCGGGCAAAAAATGGTTTGCAAAAAAATTGCTCGAGTGACATGTCATCTCCATAAGGTTTTCGAGGGGTCCCCTCTTGATACCATTTACCGCTCCTACCCCCCCGCGCCGAAAACCACCATCTTATGCTCCCTTCCGCCCGTTGCCCTCATGCTATCCATCCACCCCATTGTTCTTTCATCCCTCTCTCCACGTCATATGACCGTTACTTTTCAAATCACCCACGAACAATTAGGTAAATGTTGGATAATAAATTTATCCCGCAAACATATGAATTTTCCATCAATACCATGCTCGAAAAATGGTAAAAAATCCATCACAACGTCCTCAAATTCCGTTATAAAAATCCCCCATTAGTTTGTGATATTCCCTTTTGCAAATTGTCTGGTCTACACAGGCTCAGTTTGAAGTGTTTTGAAGTTTACTAGCGCCCTCTGCGAGCCAATCCATTCTATAAATTCCAGCTGATTACAAAATGGTAACATCATTTCCTCTATTCTTCCTTTTAAATTAAAATGTCTTCGCATAAGGGAAATGGAAAGAAAGACAAGGAAAATCTAATGATACCTCTTGTCCTTGATATGGATAGGTCTCCTCTAGTTGATACCCAGTATAAAATAGTAGAAAATCAATGTGAATTTGACTTGTATGAGCTTCAGAATTGGGTGAACCAGAAATTCTTAGATAACAATGACGATCTGGGCATTTGGGAATCCCTCTTGCCACAATTTGTTTTTCCCCAAACCCATTTTTTTTTGTTTTGTTTTGTTTGTTTGTTTGTTTGTTTTTGTTTTTAGTTCCGGAATTCATTAGTTGGTGTCATCTGAGATACCTCCCCAACCACAAAGCAGTAGTTTGCCAAAACGGCCAAGTCTTGTTTTCGATAACTCCTGAAAGTATATGTCACACCCTTCAAGTGAATCCCCAAGCCTCCCTGAATAATTTTTCAATTGATACGCTTATGGAAATATATCAGAAGTCGACCTTTGCTCAAAGAGCCCATATTTTCAAATGATTATGCCTGAAAACTCTGAATTATCTAGAGCTAACCCTCCTTATTATGCTTCTATTTTTTTTTTTAGATGACAAGGTAGGACATCTCTGTGGTTACCTGTATTTTAGGTTACCATTCAGACTAGTTTGTATATGAGGTTGTCTTAGGATTTTTATCAATATTTTTAGTTGGAAATAATCCTTAAGTTCTCTTCAATTACAGTTGGTATTTATCAGATATCACTCATGAACGGTTTATGAAATTCAATGTTGAAGGTGCATTCAAACACCAATCGGTCCTGGTTTATCTAATGTTATACTATCGAGCAAAAAATTTTAAATTTGAGCTACAAAATGCGGATGAGCAGGGAAAGCCATTATCAGTGGTTCACTGGACTTCTTTACCCAGAAATAATACAAAAGTTTTTTCATTTAGTGACTTCGTTGATCAATTTTTACATATTTCTTTAGGTCTATTAAGCATCATTGTCATTCCAAGGATATCACCAGAAATCAAACAGGTCTTGCATCTAACAAAACAAGCCAAAGTGGGAGACTGGTATTTATACCAAAATTATACAGAGATTATAATCTAAGGGTGTGAGCTTCCTCCCTATAGATTGAAAAAGTTTGTACCAGTAAGAGTATTTTCCCTTGAATATATAAGACAATTGCTTAACATGGATGATTTACACTTTGTGTCAAGTAAAAAGAAAACACAGTTCAAGTTAAAAGCAAATGTGGGGCCATATATTGCAAATACCAAAGCAACAAACAAAGAAGTGGGTGAATTGTTGAAACATATGAAGTATAAATTGAGTTTCACATGGTCTTATGACCCATTGTGAATAATTTCTAAGCTAAGGGTTGAGCAGAAAACCACTTCATATGCATACACACGCATACCGAAGATAGAACAATATGCAAATAAGGAGCAGTGGACCAAGAACGCTTTGTAAGAGGCCGAAGAACAAATTATCAGCAAAGAAACTAAAAGAATAAGGGAAAGCATGTCCCCCACCGATTTAGAGTCACAAGATTTCCATGTGTTCAAAAGAAGAAAGAAGACAGACCCTAAGGACAAAATCATCATTGACATTTAGGATGACACAAAGGCCACCTTTCAAAAAAAGTCATCAGAGGAGAAGGAGACCCAAGATCAAGCTACAATGGTTTTAACATGTTTTCCAGTTACTCCTTTTCCAAATGTTGAAGGCATAACACAAGCATCTGTATCTTCTTCATCTCGGATGACCACACAACAAAATATCTTTGCCAGATACAAGGAAATCAAGAGGAAGAATGAAGCCCTGAAAGCTACAACATATTCGAAGTTCTGGAAGCAGACTGCCACTACTCAGCACAGGATGCTATCTGCATTTGACACAAAAAGGGGCAGTTTCAATTAGCTTTCCTAGAACCTACAGTTCCAGTCCCCAAGAGTGCAAAGAACTACAAAACTTTAATCTTTTCTATTGATACTAACAAAGTTCACACAATTGATCAAATTGATTTGCATAAGCAAACATGAGAGATGAATTACTCAACATTGACAAGTTCGGCCATGGCTTCCTCCAAATTACAAACATCTATAACTAATATTCATTCACATTTGAAGATAGAGAGAATGCCTTCTATGTCCAAATACACCAAAACAAGAGCTTTAGAAGATTTGATTATAAAACTAGGATATGATCCTAGTAATGTAAAAGTAGCCAAGGACATGATAAGAAACAAGAATTTAGATATTCAGGCTCTTAGAAAGTAGCTTAAACTCCCAACTAAAGAGCACCCTCATGGCAGAGAAATAACAAATTTAAAGATTGAGAAAGAGAATTTGTTTAAGATAATTGTTGAGCAGAATGTTCAGATTTAAAAAATGGAGCATTACTGAAAGAGAAAGAGTAGTTGACAACAATGGGTACTTCAACACAATAGGAGGAAAAACCAACAATCCAAACATCCACTTCATATTCTTCTAAGAAGTTAGTCCAAGCTTCAGTAGAACTTTCATTAACATGTAAAGAAAATGAAAAGTTAATGGAAGCATTATCCAAGATGGAGGAGAACAAGATTAAAGTAGACAATGCATACCTAGCAGAGGTACAAAGAACTTCAAATTAATACAAAAAATTCAAAAATATGAAGATCAGTCCCTTACAACTCAAATGTTAGCAGAATCCAAGTGCAACATTTGGCACAATACAGAATTGTGGCCATCCATTCAGATCATTTTTGAGCAAGAAGAACTGGTACATAATGTTAAAGCAACAATTGAGCAGACCAAAGTTGATATGGAGCATAGGCCAGCAAAAGCACATAGGATTATAAAAATGTTGAACTCCAAAACTAAAGATGAGCTTGAAGATCTCAATATTCAAGATAGAACAAAGACAATGATGGAAGTCAAAAGAGTGTTGACAAAGAAAAATCTTATGGTGCAATTATAGAACAACTGCAAAAAATTAGAGCTGCAGGTTAGAATATTTAACAGAAAGTTTTCTTTATTGCAGGAAAAAGGTCTTCCAGTTTTAAGAGCTTCTAATGGCAAATTGATTCCATTAGAAAATTACGAGGATCGATTATGTAACATAGTTGCAGATACATCTAAGTTTGAAAAGGAAAAAAAAAACATCAGTGGAGAAGCTTTCCTGGGAGGCCTATGGTACGACCTCTTCATTTAACATTCATCATCTATTTATGAACAAGCCAACTTTCCAGACCTGCACAAAGGTAGATGAAATATTCATAAGCATGGTAAAATTTTCTATTCCAAGTGAAGAGCGTTGAGACAAATTACTGGAGCTGATTGAATAAAGGTGAACATAAATCCAATAATTTTAGGAACATATAAAAAGAAGGAGCATAAAAATATGTATAGTCAGCAACAACTTCCCTCCAAAGATTCAACAGAATAGTCGAATCTGTCCAAAATTCCTGTTTTTTAGTTCTATTTTAAAAATATCTACATATTTTGTTAGATATTATTTTGTAATGAATTCCTTTTTTGAATATCAAGTTAGTTCAGTAGAAAGTCTTTAAATAATTTGTAATAAGACTTAGAAAGGGTTGGATTATGTATGAAGAAAATAACTCTACCTTGATGTAAGCTGGGACAAATTACTAGAGCTGATTGAATAAAGGTGAACATAAATCCTACAATATTAGGAACATATAAACAAAAGGAGCATAAAAGTAGCTACAATTAGCAACAAATTTCCTCCAAAGATTCAACAAAACAACTGAATCATTCCAAAATTCCCGTTTTCTAGTTTTGTTTTAAAAATATCTACATCTTTTGTTAGATATTATTTTGTAATGAATTACTTTTTTGAATCCGAAGTTAGTTCAATAGAAAGTCTATAAATATTTTGTAATAAGACTTAGAAAGGGTTGTATAAAGAAAAGAGCTCTACCTTGATGTAAGATGTGGATTGTACTCAAAGTAATCAAATTTCAGAAATACAGAAGCATTTTTGTTTCAGGATTCTTGTGTCAAACAAATGGTGATGTGTTCTCTTATGTTAACTTATTCTTTTTTCTCAGTTTCTATATGGATTTCCCTTCCTGATTGTTGCAAGAATATTAAGAGCTTAATTTACTTAAGTGTACTCTTCTCTAACTTGTTCAAACAATCTTAATGTTTTCCTTCTAAAATTAAATATAGAATTCATTTAAATATGCTTTATATTTAATTGAACATCTACTTTTTCATCTCGGCCACACCATAAACATCTTAAGATCCAGGAGTTTGCCTACCCTGCCTTGTTGCAGCTACTCTGTTAATTTGTGATTGATTACCGAGAAGTTTAATGACCCCATGCCTAATGGACTTTTCTTGCATTCTTCAACCAAGATCTTGAAAAACCTAGCTCAAACTTTGATATCTAGCCTAAAATATTGAAAGCAGAAATTAAATCGTACAAAGAGAGCCCTCTCTGAAGCTGGAAGGGCTAGATCCTAGCATTAAAAGTGGTTTGTGGTTACCTTTGCAATTTTCTTGCTCAGCCTAGGAAAATTATAGAGTCCTAACGTTCTAGCGGCCATACTGGGGACGATCTAAAAATAAAATATTTCCCTGGTAGAATATTGATTTCAGAGTCTTAAAGCTATTTCTTGTGGGTGACAATGAAATAGAACCTATTAGGCTAAATTTTCCACCCAAATTTGTATATATACCCAGCTGTAAATAATTTCGTTGAAGATATGGCTCCTAGAAAGATCTACACCAGATATCACCTAGATTCTAATCCTCCTAAATCTGTAAATGATCGTGAGAATTTAATTAGGAAAAAAATCTTTATGGAAAGTCAACCAAGCAATCATCCTTTGCCAAGAACTAATTCACTTCCAGAAAGTCTTATAATAGTTGAGGATATTGAGTTTGAATTACAGTTTGAAAGTAGCCTTTTCAAAACCAAATCAGAAAACTTTAACCCTGGAACAATTGTAGATGAGACTAAATTGAGACCATATATCTCAGTACAAAAACTTGTGATTTCACAAATTGATAAGGAAATCCCGAAACAGTTTGAAAATCTTGAGGTTTTGGTAGCTAAATTAAATAAAATTGCTAAAAAAACATTCTTAAATCAACAATTTGTTCTTAATGCTTCTACTCCATCGTTCACCTCTCCGTTGATTCCTCCTTTTCTACTATTCCGATTTCAATTACTCCTACTCCTCATTTACCAATTGTACATACTACAACCTCATCACCTCTCCCACTCCCCTCATCAAGTTCAACTGTAATTTCATCCATTTATCATACTCTAGTCATGGAAGCTCGTTATGCCCCTTTGGCCTTACAAGCATCATTGAATGCCAATGGTTGGGTGACACGTGGCCAAACCTGAGGCTGCCACGTGTCCCCTATTTGGTTATATAAAATTTTATATAGGTCTAGGGGGGTTCGACCCCGTGACCTCCGGCGCACCCGCAACGTCTTCCACCAACTCCACTATACCGTGGATCTTACCCTCTAAGGGTGCCACGTCTATTGAAGTTGTAAACAAATGTTGAATGGGGGTGTTGGGGGAGGGGGGGGTGGTGCGACTGCGCGGTCCCAACCCGCTGGTAGCCCCAATCAATGGTCACATGGTATATATTTCAAACGTGACATATAATGTTACATCCAACGGTTAATCACCGCAGCACTCGGCAGTGTTCAAACCTGTCACATGTACATGCCGCAACTTAAGCCGATGGTTGGGCTCAGCGGTTGCCCTAGCCGCGAGGTTTGGGGGTCGGCATGTGGCCACCCCCTCTCCCTTAACTATTAAATTTAATGCGATGGCTAGTTAACTGGCGGTAGTTTAACGCTCCACTAAAATTCGAAGATTTTTGCTGTTTTGACTGTAGTTAACTGCAATCCTCCATTTTTAGTGGAGGTTTTGTAGGAAACATTGGGAAAAAGCCTAGCCAGGTCCATTTTCGACCAATTAGGGTGAAACAAGAGTCTACCTAGATTGATTTGAGCATTATGGAGCCATTGGTGTAGAGAAAACATCCATTGGAGGCTTGTAAACACATGTATTTGCAATATTTTGAGCATAATGAAAGATGGACATGCCATTGGGAGTTGGACCAGTAGACGTAGCCCAGGAGGGGTGAACTGCTTCATCATTCCTATTGTGTAAATCTTATGTGTGTTTTTATTTCTCTGTTATACACTGTTGTTCAGTGTTATTTAGGCTTATTTACATGCTTAAAATTCACAATTTCTTCTATGTTTCATGGTTAAATTCCTCAATTCTTAAGCAAACAAATGGAGACAAATATGTACATGTTTTGTAACTAAAAAGACACTTAGCACAACAAACTAATACAACCCTTTAAGCTCAAAATCACCAAAATCAGCCCTAAGATTGAAAAATGATGTTATCAGTAAAACTTGTTTGTTTTAAGGGGTGGTGTAAGCGATGTTAAAATTACAACTTTTTGCAGCTATGGTTTTAAAAACTCGAGTTGTTGCTAACAAAAACCTTAAAATAAACCATGAAATTGAAATCAATACTACCAATAACACACATTTTTTCAAATTACAACTTGTTTGAAATCTTGATCTTAACAATCGATGCAATTGCAACTAAAACCCTAAAATAAACCCCAAAGCAAAATTAATGTTAGTTGGAAGCACTCGTTTTCTTCGACCTTAAAATTGTAACATTTTTCAAACAATGAAATTATAATTGGTATTGTTGCAATAAAAATCATAAAATCAACATTTTTTAAACTATAGACTAAAAATTTGATATTGTTACAATCAAAACCATAAAATAAATCTTAAAATACATGCCCCTTTAAAATTTTAAAGAATAGAACAAAAATATATCATACACCCCAATGTACCTTTGATCCTCTCTGAGCTTCCTTTTAAAAAATAAATAAAAAAAATTTAAAAACAACAACAAAAATAGTAAAATTTAAAAATAAAACCCAAAAGAAAGGAAATGAAAACAAAAGCCAACAAAATATTAAAAAAAAAAAACTAATAAATAAAATTACGCACACACACAAACAAAAGATAATTAATCTAAAATGGGGTCCTAGGTATATGGGTTTATTTTTTAAGCCAGATTAACATAAAAAGTGCAATTGGTAATTGTTGATAGCTAGAGAAAAGAAGAAAATGCACACCTAGTGTGGTAGATGGTTGTTAATGAGAGGTTATTTGGTTTTAGTGAAAACAATTTTCAAAGTTATTATAGTTTATTGGATATCACTTATTTGGGATCCCAAAGGTGTTTTAGAAATCGTTGGGAAACTTTCTTACAAGTTTATCTAGTACTGAGACCAAAAAACCAAATGACAAATGCTAGCAATTTGCTCCATGTGATATTGCACACTTCACATTTTTTTTACCACTTTTCTCCTTCGTTAAGGAGATGTGTGGTTTCTGTGTTAAAATCGACATCCATCATAATTTCTCTATCACTAGCTTTGGATTTCTTGTCATCAAATTGATCTGGAATTGGAGGAGAAATTCTCCTTCCTAAAACTAATCATCCTCTGAGGCTTTGTGATCCATATTTATGCAGGAACGCAACATAATAGACATGTAACCATAAATACAAATATGCAACGGAAATAACACTTCATTTCATTAATATCAAAGAACTGAAATTTGCTTACAGACATAATAGAAATAAACTAGCTAGGGCGCTGGTAGCTTATCTTTGAGAAGAGATGTGGCAGCTACAGGCCTCTGAACTGAGTTACAATGAGGCTCGAGGGCCTATTTATTATTTAGAAACAATGGAAAACCTTATACATCCAAAACCCTAACCCTAGGAGCTAAAGCACCAAAACTATGGGCCCCGTTTGGGTAAATTGGTGTTTCAACTTCCCGGGGACGTAACTTTGGCATACGATATATGTTTGACGCGCTCAATAGCTCGTTAGAAAGATCTATCAGAGGAGTACAAATTTTGGTGCAAGAAAGATAAACTTTGTCGCTCTGGGTTTTCCCAAAAAATGTCCTTTAGGGCCTCAAAACGCCTCTGGAAGTTCAGGACCTGAAAAAATGTAAAAAATAGTAAGTTGTGCCGAAACTAAAAAACTGAAAGAGACAATGGTGGAGCCCCAAGTGGAATAGGTGGGTGGCCACCAATATCCACCTGGATCATTACTCCCCCCTTAGGAAGCAATGGTCCCCATTGCGTTGAGTTCCTCCATGAGATGAGGAAACTTCTGCTGAACTTGGTCCCTGGTGAACCACTTGCCTTGGTGCAGGAGTTGGCCAGCTTTGACAAACTGAAATAGTTAGATCTTATGTTGGCGAGTGTTCTTGATTTTCATGTCCATGATACAATCTCTAGTGGCCTGTTCCATGCAGTCTGGGTTTAATTATGTTGTTGTGTGTTGGTCTGCAATGTTAGAGGTGTCCAGTAGAGGTGGGAAGAAGGGACGAAGGCAGTCCACATTGAATACTGGGTGCAGACCAAGGAATGGTGGAATACTGAGCTTGAAGGCATTATTCCCTACTGCCTTGGTGATGGTGTATGACCCATATCGGAGCGAGCGAAGCTTGCGGTGGGGTCCACTAAATCCGCTCCTTCTGCAAATGCAGCCACACTTTGTCGCCCACCTAGAAGTTGTGTGGTACCCGATGTTGATCATGTCGTTGCTTGTACTTAGCATCGGCTCTGTCCAATATGTCATGAACTTGTTGGCGGATGTGTTGAATGTGCTTGATGAAGCTGTTCGCTTTGTCAGCTTCAGACTAGACATGAGCCGAATCGACCTGAGTAGCCGCAAATGGCATGGCTACGTCAATGGGACATAGTGGCTGGAATCCCAAGTCCACCTGAAAGGGGCTGTGGTTGGTTGAGATGTGGAGAGCCCGATTATAACTATGTTGTACATAGGGGAGGCTCTCATCCCATGTGTTTGGATGCTTTGAATTGTACATGCGCAGAATGTGTACAATCATCCTGTTGACGACCTCTATCTGGCCATCAGTTTGGGGATGGAAAGTTGTGTCCTTCTTTGGCTTCGCGGTGTTGTTCTTTGCTTGTGGCTTTGGCAGGTTGTCTTGGGCCACCATGCCTAGGATTTGTCCTTTGTTTTATGGTTTGGGGGCACCTTTCCCTTGCTTTTGATTCACAGATCCAAAGTCTCGCTTCTTCTGCTTGAATTTCCACTCAATCTTGGGAGCATATTGGTATGTTGTACCAAGCGAGGAGATCTCGAGGAACTCCATTTCCTCCTAAATGTATCTGTGTAGACAACTGTGATACTTTAGCACCAAATGTTTCTCCGAATCTTTGATACCCAACTTTGTGCGCAGGGTATGGAACATATTCGTCAGCTCATGCACATCTTGATCCCTTTGTTACCGCAGTGTGGTCCATTGTATGTACTTTTCCTCATAGCTCCCCACGGGATAGTATTGTTCCTTGATGGCATCTCAGAAATAATTCCAAGTGGATATGGCTGAGAATAGAGAGGGTTATCTCTCATCCTTTTTCTCACAATAGGTTTCCCACCAGTCCTTGACATGGGGGGTAGCTTTGAGGAGTGCAAAAATAATCTTCTCCCGGTCGGAAAAGTCATGGACCGAGAAATATCCTTCTAATAGATTCAACCATCTATCTACGACATCTACATCTATTTAACCCTCAAATATGGGAATGTCAAAGTTTACTTGTACCTTAAAGGGAGTCGCGCCTCCAGAGTGGATGTTGGATGAAGATGCACCGCCGGTGGGCAATCGTTGAAGGATCTGGGCAAAGTTATCCATTATTGTGTTCCTTTGTTTTTCAAGGGCCTCCACGAGCAATATTTTGATAGGATCTCTTTCTCCCTCATCTTTCTTTTCATCCCCCATGGGCGACCATCGGGGTTTGCGAGGCTGATCTTGCAAAGGTTCAATAAGATCGAGCCCCAACTCCTTATACCCCGACCTCGTTGGGGACATGCAAAAAAGGATCGAGAAAAATCAGACCGCTCTGATACCACTGATCCAGATTTATGCAGGAACGCAACAAAATACAAATGTAACCATAAATACAAATATGTAGCGGAAATAACACTTCATTTCATTAATATCAAAGAACTAAAATTTGCTTACAGACAAAATATAAATAAACTAGCTAGGGTGCTAGTAGCTTATCTCTAAGAAGAGATGTGGTGGCTAGAAGCCTCTGAATTGAGTTACAATGAGGCTCAAGGGCCTATTTATTATTTATAAATAATGGAAAACCCTAAACATCCAAAACCCTAACCCTAGGAGATGAAGCGCCAAAATTATGGGCCTCGTTTGGGTAAATTGGTGTTTCAACTTCCCGGGGACGTAACTTTGGCATACGATCTCCGTTTGACGCGCTCAATAGCTCGTTAGAAAGATCTATCCGAGGAGAAAAACTTTTGGTAGAAGGGAGAAAAGCATGGCCGCACTCCGTTTTCCCAAAAAAACATCGTTTAAGGCCTCAAAATAGCTCCGGAAGTTCAGGACTCGAAAAAATGTCAAAAATAGTAAGTTGTGCTGAAACTAAAAAACTGAAAGAGACAATGGTGGGGCCCCAAGTGGAATAGATGGGTGGCCACCAATATCCACCTGGATCAATTTGCAAGGAAACAAATGGGTCTTATGTAAACACAAGTTTTATGGCCTCTTCAAGGGTAATGAGTTAATTTTCATTTGAACTTTAAATAAGCAACATCATCATTTGACTCGTAAAGGAAAACAAGAAGAGACACAAATCAAAATTTGGTGATAGAGTTCACCCCTATTGGGCTACATCTCTTGGCATGCTAACACAACTAGACTGTTCCATAGATTTCAGTGATAAAAGAGTACATGAAATGTGTTGACAAAATGAGTGGCTTGTTTCCCCTTCAAGGAAATATTCTCCTGCAAAGAACTCTCACTCTAAAAAGCATTACCACCTACAATTAGTCACGAAACACTCAACAAGAAAAGGGCTCTCACATCAAGACCCTGTACTTCATCTAAAAATGAGCATAACAAGTACCACAATTCCACATTGAGGTACTAAAAGAGAGCATTCCTCAAAAAGACATAATGAGAAAAGACAAACATGAGTTGCACCATAGGTATCACAGCTAATGCAGATAACATATGAAGGCTGGAAAACCCCTACAAGGTCCTCTCCATGCTCAAAAAGCCTTCAAAAATTACTTCAAACCATTGATTGATCCTGGCACCCATAGACTCAAATCTGCAAAAAGTCTTTCCATAAGTACTCCAATAAGTAAACATAGGCTTCCATTGGATTCAGAATGTCCAAAATCCCCTATATGGGCCCTTCTTGGGCTAAAAAAGGCCAAAAAATCATCAAGCTATGGCTCTCCCAAGTTTCTCCTGTTATTTGTCCTCCAAATTGGATCCATCTGCAAACTGAGTGACAAATTCACCCTTTAATCTGCTCGGGAGGTGATAATTTCACTCATATCTGGTGCAAATTGTCGCTTATTTTAAATTCCCATAACCCCTTATGCGCCAAACCAAGGTCACATGGGTGCCATGAGGGCGAGGGTTGGGCCAACGGTTCACCCCCACCAACCTAAGCACCAAATCTGTCGGGCTAGTGGTCGCATGCGCTTGAGGTGGCCAGGGGCCGGGGCTAACTGCCCAACCCCACCGCACTAGCCCTCGAAATCTCCGCTATAGGTTATGCACCATCAATGTGGCAGGGTTTGAGGCTAACCGCCCACCCCCGCCACCATATCCCTTTACCTTTCCGCCTCCAGTCATATGAACTGCAATGGGACCCGGGGCTAGGGCCTATAGCCCGCCCCCTCCGTCAAGCACTTTTCCCTTCACACTCGGTCTTGTGACATTTCCAACGACCATGGGCAAAGGGTTAATGCACAACCCTCTCCGCCAAACCCTCTGCACTCCACACCGCCTGGTCCTATGGGCTGTAACATGACCAGGGTTATTACTTAAGTCCAACCCCCAACTGTTGAGCGCTCATAACCCTTCACCATGGTCTTGTGGGGTGATACGACCAAGGGTTAGGCCCTTTTGAGATCTGAAGTCCTTCCTGCCTACACCAAGGTTCTGTGGAGGGGATATGACTGGGGTCATGGCTCACCACTCAGCCCCTTCCTCCAAAATGCACCATACCTAAACTTTAAATAAATGTAGAGAAGTATATGGGTAAGAAACACCTGTAGGAAAGTTAGTAGAGCACTGGAGTTTATTGTGGCGGCTCGCCGGTTCGATCCCTGCCAAGGCCATCCGAACCTTAACAAAATTTTAGCTAATGTGGAGGCGCCACGTGCCGGCCTCCGGTTGGGCCACGTGGAAGCCTCCCATTGGACCACCAAAACAAAATGAACCAATCAAGTTTGGATAATTTGTGCCTGTACGAGATTGACACTTGGCACGCTATGATTGATCAACTATATGCCCAGCAGGAATGTTGACGTCATCATGAAATCAATAGTACAAACTGCCTAGTCAGTAGCCCAGTCAAACTACTTGCAAAAATTTTTTGTTAGTCAAAAAATTCAAAACATCATAACTTCGTCATACAATGTCGAATTGAGGTGATTTAAGTGTTGTTGAAATCAGAATGACAAACTACGGCTTGAATTCGGTTTTAAAAGATTCTGGACACTTTCATTTTTAGAACAAATTTGATCTTTGGATCATACCTCCCCACTAAGAACTTTTGGACTCCAAAAATTATATTCTCCTAACAAACAAAATGAGGAAAAAGCTCAAAACTTTCCAAATCTCAATCCTTAATGTTTTGTTTACAATTGGTGTCTTCAATCTCCAATCAAGGTACTCCACCTATCCTCTACGTGAAGACCTTACTTTCCTGTCAAAAATCGAGCCACAATTCTTAAAACCATGTAGGAACAAAAACATCGATGGATGGAATCTGAACATTCTCTCCAAAGCCATCTTTCATGGATCAAACAAATTCATCTTGAAGTCCCTTTGCTGAAGACAAACTTGAATTTCCACCTTGGAAATCAGAAGAAATTAAATGCTTTCCATGCACTGATTCAAACTTTGCTTTACTTTCCTCAAATTGGACTTGTACACAAAGTTACTTTACCTACAATAATTCAACAACACATTTGGTCTTGTCTGCAAAACCATAGTCATTTATCGTAAAATCTTTATCAAATATTTCATTCACAAGAAGCTTCATCTTAAACACTTGTATCTGTTGAGAATGCAACAAGATGATGAGCTTAGTGAAAAGAAGTCGCCTTCACTAAGTAGGCCCGTAGGCTATTTTTGGCGCAAAGTCTATTTTTAGACTATGTCTATTTTTAGACATATGGATCATGTTCTATGAGTTGCAGGATGCTATTTGTGGATGGTTGGTCAAGTTGGAAAAAATAGATGGACTTCTATTTTTAGACATACTGGGCGGAATCTATTTTTAGATTGCAAGTCTAAAAATAGATATGTCAAATATTATTAGCTCTTAATAATATTTGGAATATAAACATTATCTTATCCTCTTGTAGCACTTCAGTTAAGTGCACGGATGTGGCACATGCAGCTGACAGAAGGACTTACGCTATTCCTAGGGTTTAGTTGAAATTTATTGCATGGATGACTTCGGTTAGAGGAGACTCGGGTGAGACGAGTGCCTTAGTTTGGTGAGTTGATTGAGGAGTTTATGGAGTTGTGTTCAGTTTAACTTAGTTGAGCTAGTTGTATCTAGTCTAGCCCAGTTGATACACTAGTGAGAGTGGTGTGAATTAATGATTAATTAAATCAACGGTAATTATTAACTCTTAAATAGGCAAGAATACATCGGTTAACCGGTGCATGGACGATTCGGTGGAGACCGGTGGAAGAGGTAGGTGAAAGAAGCGATTTATTATCGATTGTGACTATGCGGTGCATGGTTGCACACATTGATGGAGATGCCAATGAGGATTGCGCAGTAGATACCAAGGGGATTCAAACTTGGATCTCATGATTATTCATCTTGGATTGCGGAGTAGAGGCAGGCTAACAGGTGGAGAAGATTGCAGCATGTGTTTTGCTAGATCTGAGCTTGTGTAGTGTGTAACAATTGGAGATTGTACTGAGAGCTTGCGAGGAGTTTGTACAATGATTGTTACATGAACTTTATCATTATAATATATAGATAGTTTGGGGTTTTTAGCTTTAAGCTTTCCCATTACATACTGTGTTTATATGTGTGATTGTTTGATGTTTTAATGTGTGCATGCGATTGTTTATAATTCCGCAAATTGATGATCAATGGTAGAAGAGGTTATGTATTATGCATGAAGCTTAAATAGTGTGTAATCAGGATATTCTCGGTGAATAATTTAACTATTATTCAAATTTCTACATGGTATCAGAGCGATATTGATCATTGGAGCAATTGCAGTACATTGAAGCGGTTGAGTTTTGAGCTGGTCGAATTCGAATTTGCAGCAGTGTTTTCTTGGTGTTGAAGTCAAAATGTCTTATAACGGATTGCGATTGGAGTATGCCCTTGAAGGCAGCTCGAATTATATTGAATGGAGAGATAGGATGGAGGCGGTGTTAGATGACAACGGGTTGAAGGAGTTCATAGATGCAGAAGTCCCAAAACCTGCTTCTAGCGATGCTGCCGCACTTGACGCATGGCAAAAGAAGACAGCAAAATGTCGAAGGATTTTGTTGGAGGGCGTAAAGGATCACATAGTGTCTAGCCTGCATGGTAAGGCTTCTTCATTCTTGATGTGGAAAGCCTTGACAGATTTATTCCAAAGCAAGAGCGACCAGAGGAAGTTGGCGCTCAAGGATAAACTCAGGAACATAAAGATGGAGAAAGGAGACAGTATGCCCAAGTACCTCACGAAGTTCATCCAATGCAGGGATGAGATGGGAAGTGTGGGGGTGACTGTTGATGATGAGGACTTGGTGAGCTTGGCTCTCCTAGGGCTTCCGAAGAGTTGGCACTCCTATCAGGAGAATATCGATGGTGGGAGAACACCGGGATAGGGCGAATTTGAGTCGGATCTTGTGCAAAGGAGATAAAGTGATGCCGGGGGACGGATCTTCATCACGGAGAGAGAGAGAGCATACGATGAAAATTAGCTTTAGTGCCTTAAAAGCAAAGAAGGAAGAAAATCTTTCTGTAATCAGTTTCAAAAAGCAAAATTAGGACATGTGGGTGAAGTCACTTTCTTGTCACCAGCACGGACATTATACCACAAATTGTCTGAGAAGAAGAAAATAAGCGATTTCATGGATCTGTAATCTGGAGAGGCCTTAGCCTCGTAGTTTGAGCTGGATTTTTCACTGATCACATGCTTGGTCTCAAGTGTGATGGGATCAGTATGGTTCTTGGACAGTGGTGCGTCTTTTCACATGACAGGAGATCGATATTTGTTTTCTGATCTGGATGAGAAAGATCTTGAAGTGCACATCGAGATGGGCGATGATGGTAGATACGGTGCGACCAATATCGGTACCATTTCCTTTGAGAGGGAGTCTGGTAAACCCTTCGTATTGAAGGAAGTGATGCATGTTCCAGGATTGAAGAAGAATCTTATCTCTGTGGCGATGTTAGAAGACAAGGGATATGATGTTGTCTTTAGCGAGGAAAAGGCTTTCCTGCGCAGTAAGGCAACTGGTGAGACCCGGAGGATAGGGGTTCGAGTTAAGAACCTTTATCAATTGTAGGTAGATGGCTGCGCAGCAATGGCAGGCAAGGTAGAAGGAGTGGTGACGGGATGATGGCATGGCCACGGAGATTAGGGCCACCTTCACCATGGAGCTTTGAAGATCTTATTAGCAGTTTCTTGGGCTTCTAAAGTGCCTCTTAGATCCAAATCGGTAGGGATGTACCTTGGGAAAATTTGTGAAAGCCACCTTTCACGAGAAGGATAGTCGCACCACGACGATCCTTGAGAGAATTCACACAGACGTGTGTGGACCTTTCTCAGTAGCTTCGACAGTAAAGCACATGTATTATGTGATTTTGTTGATGATTATTCTCGGAAGTGCTGGATCTTCTTCATGCAGAAGAAGAGCGAGACAGACTCAAAGTTCTGTGAGTTCAAGGCACTAGTTGAGAAGGAATCGGGGAAGCAGGTGAAGGCTCTTAGGAGCGACAATGTTGGTGAATTCATCTCTGGCGAATTCAAGGACTTTTGCAACGCAGAAGGAATTCGAAGAGAGCTCATAGCACCTCATAACCCACAGCAGAACGGGGTTGCTGAGCGGAACAACAGAACGATTGTGGGTGCTGCACGGGCGATGTTGCATGATAAGGGCCTTCCCATACACTTGTGGGCTGAGGCATGCAATACTACAGTATATGTGTAGAACCGTTGTCCTCACAAGACACTTGGCATGAGTACACCCAAGGAGGCGTTTTCTGGTAAGAAGCCTGATATTTCCCATTTGAGGATTTTTGGTTCACCTGTTTACTTTCATGTGACAAAGGATGCCGGGGAAAGAAAGTTTGTGAATTGCTTAGTAGAGGTTGGGATATTTGTGGAGTACACAATCTGTGAGCTTCGTGTGTATTTTCCGGACGAGTCCTGGTACAGTGTGCGACAGGATATCAAGTTAGGAGGAAAATACCATGAAGTGTTGGCAGAGGGAGCCACACTTGCATGCGAGATGGTAGTAGTTCCTAAGGATGAGTCTCGAGATTGTGGATCAGCACAAGATGAGGTTCATGGAGTGGAAGAGACCACTCATGCAGCGCCAACCATCAGAGGGCGGAAGCGCACTATAGAAGCTGAGCGACTAGCTCAAGATGCATAGAAGGTTGTAGGACCACCTACAGCACAGCGCAGACAGAGACAGTCACCTGACTGGTATACTGGATACATGGCTCTTATGAGCAAGTGTATCGTGACAGAGCCATCCTCTTTCGAGGAAGCTGTGGAGGACCCCGCATGGGTATATGCCATGGTGGAAGAGTATGATTCGATTGTCATAAACAGTGCATGGGAGATTGTCCCGAGACCGAAGGGGAAATCAGTGGTGGGTTCGAGATGGATCTACAAAGTGAAGCATGCAGCTGACGGGAGTGTGGAAAAGTAAAAGGCAAGATTTGTTGCCCGAGGCTTTTCACAAATTGAGGGGATCGATTATGAGGAGACCTTTGCACCTGTCGCAAGGTATTCTTCCATACGGACGATTCTTGCTCTCTCAGCGCAGATGGGGTGGCACATTCATCAGATGGATGTGAAGACTGCGTTCCTCAACAGAGTCATTAAGGAGGAGGTGTACATAGAGTAGCCCAAAGGTTTCGAGATCTTCAGCAGCGAGTCGCATGTGTGTAGGCTCAAGAGAGCGCTGTATGGGTTGAAACAAGCACCTCGTGCCATGTACACACGGATAGACAATTGTTTCACCAGACTTGGATTCTCCAAGAGTGAGGCGGATCCTAACATATACCAGATTGTGGTGGAGGGTAAGTTACTGATCATTGTACTTTATGTAGATGATTTGATTCTAACAGGTGATGAGCTATTGATACTTTCATGCAAGGAGGATCTTGCAAGAGAGTTTGAGATGAAGGACTTGGGCCTCCTTCATTATTTCCTGGGATTGGAAATTTGGTAGCGCAGTGGTGGACTGTTTGTTTCTCAGGGTAAGTATGCCCGGGAGATACTGGAGAAGTTCAACATGCATGGGCACTGCTTTGTTCTCCTCTTCTGTGATTGGAGAGAGATGCTACTTTAACGGTAGTGGATGCCTTTGTTTATCGGCAGTTGGTGGGGTCGCTTATGTATTTGGTCAATACACGACCCGACATCTATACTATTAACCGCTTTCACAAGCTATGAGTTAAGCCAGCAAGCTCTTACGGAAGGTAGGCAAGCATGTATTGAGATATCTCGAAGGCCGCGGGATATGGTTGTGAGTACGGACAGTCGGATGAGGTGAGGCTATGTGGCTTCACGCGGATGCGGTTAGGCAGGGAGCCCAATGAATGGAAAGAGCACATCCAAAGGGATTTCGATGTCAGATTGAGCAACGGTTTCTTGATACGACGAGACGAGAGACGTGGCACTCGGTTCAGCAGAGGCTGAGTATATGGCAGCGAGTTTGGCTGCATGCGAGGCTATATGGATGAGGAAGATCCTAGTCGGGTTGTTCGGTTCACACTTAGAGCCTACTGTGATTTATTGTGATAATCAGAGTTGCATCAAACTCTCGGTTAATCCGGTATTTCATGATAGATCTAAACACATTGACATCCGGTATCATCATATCAGAGATTGTGTGCAGCGGAAGGTCATGTTACTTTCATACATTCCTATGGAGGATCAGGATGCTGATATCTTGACGAAGGCGCTCACCAGGAGCAAATTCGAATACCACAGGGGCAGGATAGGGGTTGCAGATAATCCATATCTTGTTGAGAGGGAGTGTTGAGATTGCAACAAGATGATGAGCTTAGTGGAAAGGAGTCGCCTTCACTAAGTGGGCCCGCAGCGTATTTTTGGCGCAAAGTCTATTTTTAGACTATGTCTATTTTTAGACATATGGATCATGTTCTATGAGTTGCAGGATGCTATTTGTGGATGGTTGGTCAAGTCGGAAAAAATAGATGGACTTCTATATTTAGACATATTGGGCGGAATCTATTTTTAGATTGCCAGTCTAAAAATAGATATGTCGAATATTATTAGCTCTTAATAATATTTGGACTCTAAACATTATCTTATTCTCTTGGAGCACTTCAGTTAAGTGGACAGATGTGGCATAGGAGCTGACAGAGGGAATTACGCTATTCTTGAGGGTTAAGTGGAGCTACATGGATGACTTCGGTTAGAGCTCGGGTGACGAGTTTGGTGGAGTTGATTGAGGAGTTGATGGAGTTGTGTTCGGTTAACTTAGTTGAGCTAGTTATCTAGTCTAACTGTTGATACATAGTAAGTAAATTAATGGATGACGTTAATTAATTCATGATTAATGGCTCATAAATCAACTAAAGTCATCGATTAACCCGGTGCATGGACAGTTCAGTGGAGACCAGTGGAAGAGGTAGGTGAAAGAGCAGGTTGACTATCAGTTGTGACTATACTGGTGCATGAGATTTGCACACACATTGATGGAGATGCCAATGAGGATTGCGTGGTAGATACCAAGGGGATTCGAACTTGGATCTCGTGATTATTCATCTTGGATTGCACAGTAGAGGCAGGCTAACAGATGGAGAAGATTGCAACATGTGTTTTGCTAGATCTGAGCTTGTGTAGTGTGTAACAATTGGAGATTGTACTGAGAGCTTGTGAGGAGTTTGTACAATGATTGTTACATGAACACTATCATTATAATATACAGATAGTTGGGGGTTTTCAGCTTTAAGCTTTCCCATTACATACTGTGTTTATATGTGTGATTTTTTGATGTTTTAATGTGCGCATGCGATTGTTTATAATTTCGCAAATCGATGATCAATGGTAGAAGAGGTTATGTATTATGCATGAAGCTTAAATAGTGTGTAATCAGGATAATCTCGGTGAATAATTTAACTATTATTCAAATTTCTACAGTATCGGTGAGTACATGATCAACTGTAGACATATTGGAAAACATACAATGTTCATCCCAAAAGTCCTCAAACACTTGGACGTATTAACAGCCAACATAACATGTCAATGAAAAACAAACTTGTTGCAAATAAGTGATTATTCTTGTTTTCACTTTACAAAGTACCCAAAACGGGTAATGAACGACAAGTATTTACAATTTACAAAGCAACAAACTTTGCAAAGCAACATATATTCTGCTTTTAAGGTTTCCATAGGAACTATGCTAGTATCCTCTATGTGACATGTTTCTTTCCTTACAATGGTTTGCATAACCTCTTTATCCTTATTGGGACGAAGATCTGGATGAGGCTTCCAACACCTTTCATTCCCATGCCTGTTTATTTACAATGGGTACATAAATACTTTCTCTTGCCCATCGACAAGGAATTATTCAAATTTAAGGGAGGTTATTCATGCTTGATGCCAATAATTTTGTCCATTATTTTGACCACAGTTTGTGTTGCTCATAATCAGGCACATAATTATCAACTGCATCACAAATTATGCAAGGATACATGTCCCATAAATAATCAAAATTACCAACATCTGGAAAATTCCCATGACATTTATACATGTCCCTTGGGTTGTAAATTTGACGACGAGAACTAGACAATGACAAGCGAAGTCATTTGAAGCATTTATCTCTCTTGGGAGGAAAATTACCATTATCATTACCATCTTGCTATGACATATCATCATCTAATGATTTCTTTTCCTCAAAACGTTTTGAACACTCTCCAAACTCTCTATGACCATAACTCAATCCTTCATATATTGCTCTCTCATTTACCTCGATAGGATTGGTAATACCTTGTCCATCAAATATGAGGCCTCCTCCTTCATAACCCATCTAAGCTAGAAGCTTCATACCAATGTGTTTAGTATGTTTTTCAAAGGTTGCAAAAGGTGTGTTATTAACATAAACTGAAGGATTTTAACTAGAGATGTTGTTACCTCCTTGGATTTTTCACCTATATTTTATGCTTCAGATGTTGATGACGAATTTGAATATGACTCAAGCCATACACTTTTACCAATAGGCACATAATGTTGATCAGCAGTTGTCATTGATGTCAACCCAAGCAGCACCAGGGGCTAACCCAATATTGAATGGGAAGTTTGAACTACCAAATTAATATATTCTGGGTGAATAATGCTTTTGATGGTTTCTACTTGTCGAGATGTTTCCATTGATATATGGCACGCCATGTAATTCTTCACGGTTTGAGAGATATTCATGTTTGAAGTTTGTACCCCCAGTTAGTGGGCTAAAACCCCATGAGGTTGGGGCATGGGTAATTGAAAAGTCATAATTAATATTTTTTAAGCTCCTAAAATCCCTCCCACGTTCACTTGTTGAAGCCCCTCTCAACTTAATCATTTATATAAATTGTGATCTTCATTTCTCCTCCTTAAGCGAAAGGATTGACCATCTAAAATAGGTCATCGTGGCATTTCCACTCTAACTTTTCTACGAAGGCTCAGAAGCTGAAATTTTTATGAGGCGAAGCCGAAATCTTGAGGAAGCTGCAGTACAAATTTCAGATCAAGATGCACAACATTTTTGGAGATATGATCTGTGTAATTCAGGGTTTTTGCAGGCTCCTGAAATTCATCTCAGAGAAGTGACCTTGGAAAATTCATCATAACTCTCTCTCTGAGTATCGGATTGGAGTGACGTAAAAAGTGATGGATAGTGCACTATCTATAATTTTAGATCTATCAATTTTAGAAAAAAAATGAAGAAACAGTGACACGTGGAACACTGTACAAGTGCGCTCTGATGAAACAGTCCATAATTAGGGAATTGTGAGAGATTGGGTATAACTCTATCTTCAAGAATCCAAATTGGGTCAGACCTGTGGCATTGGAAAGATGACTTCAAGGAGGAATACTATAGCATAGAAAATGAGATATTGAGGATTTGAAATAACATAGATACACCAGATTCAATATCGAGCTCCTAAAAGGCAAGAAAAAGCTATATCATGTGTTGTCAAGGGCTGCAAAGGACCAGAATTTCTATGGCACCAAAGAAAAGCAAGGTGTAGTAGAAGGTAGCATGACAAGAGCATCAACCAAGGTGCATAAAAGCAACAATAAGTTCATCATATGAAGTCTTCAAGTGGGCAGCACTGCATACAATCATTGTAAAGGTATCATTGTACTAAGTCATTGTAAATACATTATTGTAAAAATTGTACTAGTGTCCATACGCAGGATTTGATGTTGGGAGGTCTAGGATCATCATTAGGTGGTTGTGTCAAAGTTGGGGTTATGGTATAGTATATCTTCTTCTTCTGCATCATTCTATATTATTGTAAAGTAGACCATTTTCCCTGGTACGAGAGTCCATTCTTCTTTTGTTCTTCTATAGGGTGGTAGGGTGGTACTAGGGTGAGTTGTAGCTCATTGGGTGTTGGGGCATCCATTCAGTTGACTACTAAAGAATCTCGGGCATTGGAGCGTCCATCTAGTGGGAGCTAGAGAAGAATGCTTTTCTAGATTCTAGGAAGTTGGAGCTTTATATTCAATTGGAGTTGAAAAGAATTATTAGAAAAGCGTTAGGTGGTTTTTGTCCCGGAGTGGGTTTCCACCTTAAAAACACTGTGCATTTGTGTTCCTCTTGTTTAACACTATAATTGTACAAACAACTGATAATAATTGAAAGATTAACTAGTATCTAATTAGAGAAATTCTAATTCCCTCTAGAAGCATTCCAACAATTGGTATGAGGCTAGTTCCTTAATCTGTGAGTTTATAGGATTGGAAGGAGGGTCAGTCAGGCATGTATGCCAAGAATGGTGTACCTCTATTCAATGAAAATAATTATGCACTCTGGAAAGGAATAATGGAGGTCTATCTCTTGGCGTAAGGTTACGAAGTATGGGACACTGTTCAAAATGTATTTACATAAACTACGGATGAACAAGGTAAGAAGAATTTAGTAAATGATGCAAAAGCAAAGAATATTATTATTAGTGGAGTTATTGAATCTGCTTATCATAAGGTGTTGTGTTGTAAAACTGCCAAAAATGTATGGGAAAAGCTTGAGAATATATATGTAGGTGACTCAAATGTCAAAGAAGCAAAACTTCAAATCTATAGAGAAAAATTTGATCAACTCAGAATGAAAGAAGATTGCAACATTGATGCATACTTCCAATACGTTGATGAAATAACCAATACTCTGGAAGGATTAGGAGAGCCAGTTGACGAGAAGACTATTATATGGAAGATTATTAGAACGTTACCAGGGAAGTTAACCAGGTATGGTCTTGAAGTCTGATGCAAGTCTGGACAAACTCAACAAAGAGGAATTATGGGGATTCTCATAGCATATAGAAATGAGAGCTTGATGAAGAAGAGGTGTCCATCTAGAAACTAGATTCAGTTGCGTCTAAAACCAATAAGGACAAATAACCTTCAATTGAAAAGACATGCACCTGCAAGTGTGAAGAAAAGGGAGATGATGAAGAAGGTCTTTCAGATGAAGAATATGCTTACTTTACGAGAAAACTAAAAATTGGTAAGGGAAATTTCAAAGGTAAACTTCCATTGATATGTTTCGATTGTAGTGAGGTTGGGCATT
>CM076571.1:157279437-157344725 GCA_034641835.2 Pinus albicaulis | reverse complement strand
GTCGCCTCCTTTCGTCATGGTCGGGGTTTGAGGGACGAGGATCAAAGTAGGGACCCCATACACAAACTCAGACCGACCTCCAGAGAAAACGATACGCAGGAGAATCTCACTCGTGGGCCAAAACCACACAAGTCCAGAGCGCCACGCACACCAGAGGGGCCCCCCCCGGGACAGCTGCAGCCCGCGCCGCATCGTCGTAGGGTAGAACAGCCCTAGAGTTGGCAAGAGCGAGCGCGATGGGTTTAACTTCTGAGATTATTTCGACACAATCGTAGCTTTCTCTATTAAAGACAACAATTTGAAACAAAAACCATCTAGTTATATATTTTAGTCATGGACTACATTAGTCATTTAAGTTGGGTACCTTATTATCTAGTCATTTATTTTATCCCTAGACTAAATTAGTCGTTTTTAGTTGGGTCACTTATTATCTAGTCGTTTATTTTATCTCTAGACTGAATTAATCATTTAAGTTAGTCGTTTTTAGTTGGGTCACTTAAAATTGTTCAAATTTGGTAGTAATTCACCTGAAATAGTTGTGGTGACTCAATTTTTTAGTCACCTAGTCATTAATTTCATCATTTTCTACTTGTGCAACAAAAAAAATACAAAACAAGAGATATATAACAAGAAAAGAAAGATTTGGTAGTGAAATGATGAAAAGTAATGAAAATATTGAGAATGCAAACTTATTTGTTGCACTGGTTGATTAAGAGCTTCTTGATTCTCCAGTTGTGCACTCAACTAATATGAGATGATTATGGAAGGAATCATTAACTGAGTATATTTAAAGAAATTAACATGGAAAACTGATTCATGCATGAGTGCCACTTGTCGTCATATGAAAGCATTTAAGAAGGAGTTACGACAGTTCCTATTTTCTAGGAGTGCACCCTAATGCAAAAAGTTGGGTCATGCATGCAATTGAACAAGGCACAAGTCTTTGACACAAAGGAGCATGCCTAGGTAGGGCACACTTTCTCAGTCTGAATGAATGCACCCAGGTACGACACACTTCTTCAACTCAAAGGAGCGTGCTCACCTCAAGAGCATGTCTTTGTCAAATTAAAGTGCAATTTTTCTTTTGTGAGTGATTTTCTTGCTTTTTGCTTTCTCTTTTGGCCTTTGTGTGATTTTTTGAGTGTGTGCATTACAAGAAGGCAAGTTTATAAGTCAAGGTAGACTGTGAGTTCACGTAACCATATACTTAACTCAAACACTTCTAATGGTTAAGTGACGGCGCTTGAGACACATTGACTTAGGAGGATATGACACTAGGAGAAAATACATAAGTATTAGATCAAACCATATGACGACGCAAGGGGGATTGAAATGACAATTAGTGTAGGCTCCAAAATCGACATAGGAAAAATTTGAGAGGTCGTTGTCACAACAACAACACAATGACATGGAAAAAATGATGTAGCAAAATATTACACATGGTAGGTTGTGATTGGTTTTTGAATATTTGATGTGGCAGTCTCAAAACTTGTGCTAGAAGCTAATTTCAAGAAAATTTTCAAAGTGTTATCCTTTCGCTAAAATAACAACTAATAAGGCATTTTTTCCCAGATGAGCAGTGGGGCCTTTATAGCATCTCGCATATGGAGTTATCCTAGCATTTGATGGTTCAAGGGTTGTTCACACATTGACACCTTCAAATGACGTGGATCCAGATTTAACAAATAAACTGGTCAAAGTTTTGTCCAACTCTATGAAAATGATATCTGGAGTTTGAGAAATATATCCACATCATCCGGATATTCGGTGAATTCAAGAGTATAGAAGGTTGGATATGGACCCAAATTATGGATATGTTGCCCAATTGTTTAGCTTATGGCCATGGCTCCCATTAGTGTGGAGCAAGTTACGAATTTTTGGTCTTGAAGCTTGTAATCGAGGTTGAAAAATATCTCGGTCTAAATTATTTTTCTATGATTATATGGTCCTAGGCTCCTATTTTTTGGACTACAATCATATCTTTGGTCATGATATTTAATTGCTGAAGCCCAAAGATCCATTGGTTCAAGCTATAAGTAGGTCCTTAAGATTGAATTTCCAATAAAGAAAGGTACAAGATGTGTGTTTGAGTTGCCAATATTGCTATGTATCTTTGCATTGAAGAGGTATAAACAAGCCAAAATACTTTGGGTTTGTAATGTAGGAGTCACACATCTCATGTGGTGAAGTACAATAATCTTGAGTAGTCTCATAGTATAGGAACGATGACATCTTAAGTGAGAAGCACTACAATAGACAAAAAATAAGCTACAAGGCCGAATTTCTCTTGGGTTTATATTAGCTTTGGATTTTGGGGGTGAAATTAATTGTCTAGTGGAGGGGTGAGTCTGAATGGCCTTTTTTATATGTTGTAAAATATCAAGAAGTTTTGAAGAATTAGAAGGTTGTGGATCTAATGAAAAGGAGGTCCAATGTGATACTCTAAGGTTGGTGCCTCAATAAGGTTGTTTTCTACAAATTTATTTCAGAGGTGGGTGCCCCAATTAGGCTGTAGCCTAAAGTTAGTTGGTTCCAATGAATTATCGTAATCAAAGATTGAAAAAAAGGATAAAAATATTTGTAGGTTTCTCCAATAAAGGTTTCCACGTATATTTGGAGCTCTCATGTGTTGACGTGATGATTGTTCTTATTGATGCATTGTTATGTTTCCAGTTATGATAAATTGTGAAATTATTTAATTTGGTTAAAATTGGCCGTTACAATGATTCACTCCAGCCTCTTCACTATAAACATAATTCTAACACAATCAAGGATAATTCTCATGGGTAGAACCATGGATTCATGCCCATGGTAATTGAAGGACCAAGCTTATAAAGGAAGAAGAAAAACAACGCAATATTATTAGCCATTTTAATAGGAAATTGAGGTCGAATGAGTAAAGAGAATTGGTAATTTATTGTTTATCAAATGAATAGAAAATATGAAGCCACTATATGAGATTGTGTGAGTTGTGTGAGTAAAGTAATTCGGGACTATGCATAAGAGAATAATTTTTAAGTAGGATCAATATGTCGAGCATGGGAATTGTAATGAAGAGAACTAATTTGAATTGTTGGTTTTATATTGTAGAAAAATATCTAGCTGAATAAGAGTTGAAGTAGTACCTGAGCAGAACAAATAATTCAAAAGACAAAAAGGAATAGAGCCTTGGGTCTGAGTTTGAAATTTATTGAAAGAGGGATATGCTAGGAAGAGCAGGCTGTTGCTTGTATATCAGGAAGTAGGTTCTTTCTTCAGATTGGTGCCCATAAACAACAAGAGGCTGGTGCTTGTAAATTCAAGGGATGGTTGTCTTCTTTTGGTTGGTGCTAGAAAGGTTGATGCCACAATATGTTGAAGCTTACAACTATTTTTCAAACACAAGTTTCGTGGTTTCTCCCTTTATGGGCTTCCATGTAAATATGTGTGTCTAATATGTGCATGCTATTTGATTCATGGTGCTATGTTGTAATTTATTTTTGATAGCGTAAATAATCTAAAAAAGTATTAAAATTTACATAATATCGATTCACCCATCCTCTGAGTATTATCCTAGTTTCTAACACAAACTCTCACTTATTCATTTGCTTAAAGTTATATTCAGTTTTGATAGCATATTAGTAAGTGACTCTTAGTGCATACATGTCCAAGAAGTTGATCTCTATTTGAATGTACCTATTTAAGCCACTATAATACTTCATAAATAGGTATCTTAGAATCTTTGATAGCCAATTTTGAATTAAGACAATTAAACTATTAGTATAGTGTGGCATTAGGTCTTTTTTTTATTACAAATTTATCCATTGATCCATGTCATCTATTGGTTATCATAGTTCCCAAAATGTAAAATTCCCCCTTTAAATTCCTCCTTAAAGACATCAACAAAAGGCTCCTCCTTAAAGACATCAACAAAGGCTGCCTAAATGAGTCTGGTTTGAATATCTCTAACTTGTCTTCACCATGTATCTCCTAATAATGTTTCCACCAATATTTGATCTTTTGAAGGGGCTTTCCATGAATGAAGTCCAACGAATACTCTACCCTTTAAATTTGATGTTATTAAACATTTTTACCCTCACATCTCTTCTATTCAAACGATTTCATACATAAGTTCCTCAGCCCTATATCTTTTAAACACTGACATGATCTCTATCAAATGATATTCTTCCTGCTCTCTTCCTTATATCCCTTAACAGTTCTCTCAAATCATATCCATCCTCTCCCAATTTTTTTTTTTTTGGATCGCTCTTCCTTGAAACTGCGCCAGGCCGAGAAGTCTCAGTGATCAAAGCATTTGTATCCAACTCCAAAATATGAACGTGGAAACTTGAATTCATTCAATTTTGAATTGCTGAAGAATGAATGGCCCTAACGACTCGAATTGATTTCTTTTGGTACTGGTAGTGTCCAGCTAACCACATTAACTTCTCACAACAAACTTCCATTAAACTGTTTAGTTCAACACATTAGTTCTCACAACAAACCTCTATTGCAGTTTTCAACTCAGAACATAAGTTCTCACAAAAAATTCCTATTGAACTCTTTATTGGTATTCAATGGGCTATTGGTAATATCGTTTCTCTAGCGAATATTTTGATTTACACTTCATTCAAAAACTCAACTACCTTCTCCAGCCAATATTTGGATTTACACTCATTCAAAAACTCAACGACCATCTCCAGCAACTAAGCATCTAAGAATCCATAATAATAAGCAGAAAACAGACCTAGGAACAACATGCCTGGTGTTCTTCTCTTCTCAGGGTAATTGAGTGGTAATGGATCGTTTGGCAGAAGGCACGGTTGCCTTGGGTGCAGTCTTCCGAGGGTTGTTATTTTATGTTGGGATTTTATGGAAGCAAGGAGTGACAAAAAAACACATACTTATCACTAGAGGGTCCAGTGGAATCGGTCTCCACATTGCCAATGAGGCGCTGCTTCGAGAAGCCTGTGTCATTGTGATTGCTAGGAATCAAGATCGTACAGCACAAGTCAGTTGTCATCGAAATAGGATGAGCACAAAGGTAACAATTAATTTATGGTATTATTGTTGTCCAAGATTAGTGCATTGTACTTCATATTTTCTTTATTATTTTTAATTAATATTTAAAATTATTTATTTGTAAATGATCGATTGAAATTTTATTCCATAACGATTTTTATTGTATTATTTTCCCAACACAATACCATGGAGATGTTTTAAGTGGTTACTACCCACCCAAAAAAATGTAATTAATTTTTCAGTTTCATATATTAAATTACAATTTTTCTGAAAGCATAATCAAAAGTCGTTTTGTGAAGAGAGGAGCACCAAGATGGTTGGAGAGAATTATATGACTCCACATGGAGAGGAAACCTTAGAAGGAAAAAATGATGAAGAGAAGGATTCAAGGGGCAGTGGAGGAAAGCCTCCTCCATCTCCACCATCATCCTCATCATCACCATCAGCACCATATTTCACTTCTATAGCCAAAACCACCCATACTCACTCAAAAAATAGAAAAGGAAAATCTCCATTACTCAAACTTGATGTCAAATTTGAGCTTCCAGTGTATAATGGTGAAGTGAATGCATAGAAGTTGGATAATTGGATTCTTCAATTGGAGGTTTATTGCAGAATTAAGAACCTTCAAGAAGATGGCATAAAGATTTAATTGGCTTCCTTGAGGATGGAGGGATCAACACTTGTATGGTGGGAAGTAAGGACTCAAGAAGAGATTAAAAACCACGGTAAGATCTCAATGTCTTGGTCACATTTTATTGTTGTCATTAAAAGGAAATTATATCCTCTAGCTTACATGCAAAAATTCATTATGGACTAGGAGAATTTTAGACAATTGAAAGGGAAAAGTGTGCAAGATTATACTCATGAATTTAGGAGAAGAGCTCTTATTTTGGGTGTTAATTTGTATTCTCAAGAAACTTTGTTAAATTATATTGGGAGTTTGCACAGTTACCTTAGACACACTATTCTCATGTTCAATCCCACAAACTTAGATGAGGTTTGTGTTCAAGCCACACATTTAGAAGCAAGAGGGAAACAGAGTGAAAATGAGAAATGTGATAGTTTCTTTGAGTATGAGGGTAAAGGAAAGGGCAAGTTTAATGGAAAAGGAAAGAGAAATATCTCCATCAAAAAAGAGAAAGAGAAACTAACATGTAAACATTGTTCGAAGAATGGCCATGATGAAGACCATTGTTGGAAACTTCATCCAGAGTTGAAGCCAAACAAAATTAAAGCCAAAGAGAAAGGAAAACCCATTGCAATCATTGAACATGAATTAGGTTCAAATTTAGGAGATGAAACCAAGATTACAACAATGGGTTTGAAAGGTAAGAACATAGCAAGCACCAGTTCTTCAAGTTGTTCCAATGTAAATCAAGATGAAGATACAAGAGTTGAACTCTTTCATATTAGAGTCGTTTCTAAACATACCAAGATAGACACATTATTTGATAGTGGTTCTCAAGCTAATTTGTTTTTCGAAGACTTAGTTAAGGAGCTAAACCTTGAAACTGTTATACATCCAAGACCTTATCCTTTAGGGTGGATATGCAAGAATGAAAACTGGCAGGTAACAAGGAAGTGAATTCTAATGTTTCCAATCAATTCAAACTCTCTTGACGAAGTTGAACTTGATGTAGTGATGCTTGAGATTTTAGGTATTGTTTTGGGAAGTTCTTATCTTTATGATAGGACAACAGTATTTCATCACCATGAGAACAATTATCACGTATTTAAAGATGGAATTGAGTACATAGTTAGAGCGCATAAGAAGAAGACAAGTTTGTCTCTTATACATGCAGGAGAAATGAAGAGAATAGTGAATGCAAGTCAAAATTTGACTTTGTTAATGATTAAGCATATAGATGTTTTGAATGAGACATTTCAAAAAGATGCATCAAATGAACAAGTTGATTGAACATCCAAGTTTCTTATGCTTGTAATAAGATTTTTCAGGACTCTAACATGTTTCCTTTGAAAGGAGGTAAGCAAGATGTGAAATATTTGTAGTAGTCAACATCAGTGTTGAGAAGTGTTGGAAACAAGATGCCGGTGCAAGAGAGAGAAAAGGTGAAAGAGAAAATGCTAAAGCAATTTGACAAAGAAGGCATAGGTTCCACAAGTGTTTGTTTTTGGTTTCCAAAGGGTGCATGGCAATGGCAAAAACACTTGGTCAAAATTTGACGCAAGTACAAAGCAAGATCATCTAAGAATCGCCATGACGACAGTGTTCGAGGTGAGAAAATTTTCAAGTTGTTGATTGATGACCGAGGTGGGAACAAGTTTGTTTCTACAAGAACAACTTGCTTCTTTGCAAATTCAAGGAAATTGTAGCATGACGATGTCTACAACAACAAGAGAGGGTCTCAAGAGTTAAGGAAAAAGATTATTTTTTGTGAAAATCTCAATTTGATGAAAATGGGAAAATTTCAGTGGATTGGGACAGGAAGGGTGAGGGAATTGTACCCTCATCCACATGTTTAGTAATCAAAGAGATTTTGAGGTCCAAAAGGCTTCTAGTGCAGAGGAATGATTAGGTGCTCAATGTTAAGCTAAAAAATGGAAGTGCTCAGAATTTATTGGAACATGAGTGACAGTGAAGCACTCGTCAAGAGGAATCTGACACAATTCGTTTCATCAAAAACCAACTCTTTATGAGGAAGATAGAGCCAGTTTTTCATTTTCCTAAACAACTAAAATTTTTGCAAAAAGGACAGAATGGTGACATGGCAGCCTAGTCAGCAAAAAAGAATATTCTTGGAATATTCCTTTAATTTTTCCTAATGACACCATGACAAGTGTCACTTCATGGTTGGTTGTTGAGTTGGGTGATTTGTCACATTTTTACTGGTTGTGGGAGGAGCCAATGGGAAGAGGACACATGGAAAGCCTGGAGGTTGCCACGTGCCCCCTCTCAACAATCGAAATAATTTTATATAAAGGTGCATTTTTTATTATTATATTTGGCGGAGGACTATATATGTCATATTATATTATGTGGAAAAATATATGTCAAAGGATGGGCAAAGGTCAGGGCTCGACCCCGCGACCTCCCCTACACAACGCGCCATCGTGACCACTAGACCTCACAAACGTTACTTAACATAGTATGCTTACATATTACATTTGTTTCAATATAGTTTGAACCAGCAGAGGAGGATTGAGCTAGGCTCCTCACAATATGACCATTGGTTGTGACCTATAGCAGAGACCCATTGCAAATGGAAAAGTTTAAGATTTAAACTAGGTTTAATTAACCCTTAAACCAGTTTTAATATGTGCTTAACCATATTAATTTGGATTTGTTTTAAAACACACATTTAGCGCTAACCCATTGTTGAATATTGCAACAAGAAACAGTGAAGGAGGCATCCTGAAACATCATCCTTGATCCTAGTTGGAAAATAATCACCTAAACTAGGTGGGGCCCATACAGGCTATTTTTAGGTGTATGTCTATTTTTAGACATGGTGAGCATATTCTATATGTAGCAGGAAGCTATTTTTAGATGGTTGGTCAAATGTAAAAAATAGATGAAATTCTATTTTTAGAAGATTGGGCGAAGTCTATTTATAGAGCGTTAATCTAAAAATAGATGCATGTCAATTATTATTAGCTCTTAATAATAATCAGACTCTAAACAACAACTTATTCTCTTGGAGCACTTTAGTTTAGTGCACAGATGTGGCACAACAGCTAACAGAAGGAATTACGTTATTCCTGAGGGTTTACTGGAGTTCATGCATGGAGGACTCAGTTAAAACTCAAGTGGCAGAGTTATGACACAGTTGGAAGAAGTAGTTATGGAGTTGTATTCAGTTTAACTCAGTTAGACTCAGTTGAGCTAGTGGTATCTAGTTTAACTGAATGATACACTAGTGAGAATGGAGTGAATTAATTAGTTAATTAATTCACAAATAATAACTCATTAATCAACTGAACAATATAGCAGTTAACTATAGTGCATGGCGGTTTCAGTGGAGACAAGTGCAGGGATAGGTGAAAGGGTGAGATAGACTATCCATTGTGACTACTAGTGATGCATGAATTGCATCTACATATACATTGGAGTTGCCAATGATAATCACGCAGTCAAGGAGAGAGGTATTACATCGAATTGTTTTTTGTAATCAGCTTGGATTGCGCAGTGGAGGCAGGCTAGCAAGAGGGCAAAGATTGGTGCATGGATTTGCATATTTCTTCTATGTTAGTGTGTGAAAATTGATTGTACTGATGAGCTTGATGTACTAAGCTTTGTATGAGATTTTTACATGATCTCCATGATACATAATATTATAGTTGGGGTTTTCAGCTTCAGGGTTTCCCGTTAAACAACTGTGTTATGTGTGTTTTTATTGCTTCATGTGTTTTGAAATTGTTGATTAAATTTCTGCAAGAATTATAGTGGAAGTATTTTGTATTTAGCAAGAAGATAAATATTGTTAGATCAGGAGAGTCCGTATATATACATGCATATTGTATATAATTTTCTACATGGTATCAGAGCTGTGTTATAGATTTTCTACATGGAATGAGAGTAGGAATTTTTGGGTGCGCTAGTTTGCAGAGAATAACTGAAATTTTTGGTGAAATATTCTAAGAAACAAATAACATATTTGGATTCCTTGGGAAAAAATACCCAAATTGAACAAAAACATCGGTCGAATCGGAGCTCAGATGAGGGAGATATCGTCGATTTAAAATCAGCTATTTTGTTAGAAAATTTTGCGACGACGGGACAATTGCAATGTGCGCGAGCCAAGAATCTACATGCACTGAGGTACAAGATGCATGCAAAGCTTTGAGGAGAAAAGCAAAGGTTAGTGACTTGGTGGTTGAGAGGGAGCCTCTCAACATGCAGCGTGAGAAGCAGTCTCGGAAGGTTGTGGAGCAGCCACAACTGGAGATGCAAAAGAATCTTTATAGATTTGAAGTAGATGGGATTTCTACGGAGCTTCCTACTGTTGGGAAGTGTGAGAAAGCCATGCAATTGAAGCTTGAGAGGGAGCAGGATTTGCATGCAGGTAAGAGTGAACCTCGAGATGTGGAGCAGCCACAAGATGAGGATCATGGAGTGGGAGCAACCACTCATGCAGAGAAATTTCATGCCAGATGGGCAGAGGGAGTGCCTGCAGCTATACCACCAGGTGAGAGGTGGGGCGACATGCATGAGTAATCCCAAGAGGATATTTCTGGGCAGGATTCATGGAGATGGTGTGGATCTCATGAATTGAACCTAGCTACGAGGAGCCCACAGAGTAGCAGTAGCATGATCAGTTGGATTGATGCAAGCAGATCAAAGTGACAGTGTCAGATACTGAAGCACGGTTCAGAGTTGACAGCAAGTGCAAAGTGCATGGGTGCAGAGTTCAACAATGTAGTGGTTCCTAAAGACATGTGTAGTATCTAAGTAGAAGTCGAAGACTTTGATGATAGATGCATCAGATTGATTGAGTTGTTTGGAGCCTTTTAGTTTCAGGAGAGTTGTAGAGCAAATGCATGGAGTTGCAGGTGCTTGCAAAGGTTGGGGGGCGAATGCATGGAGTTGCATGTCGCATGCAAAGAAATTCCTTTATTTTTGAGAGGGAGTATTGAATATTGCAACAAGAAACAGTGAAGGAGGCATCCTGAAACATCATCCATGATCCTAGTTGGAAAATAATCACCTAAACTAGGTGGGGCCCACATAGGCTATTTTTAGGTGTATGTCTATTTTTAGACATGGTGAGCATATTCTATATGTAGCAGGAAGCTATTTGTAGATGGTTGGTCAAATGTAAAAAATAGATGAAATTCTATTTTTAGAAGATTGGGCGAAGTCTATTTATAGAGCGCTGATCTAAAAATAGATGCATGTCGATTATTATTAGCTCTTAATAATAATCAGACTCTAAACAACGACTTATTCTCTTGGAGCACTTCAGTTCAGTGCACAGATGTGGCACAACAGCTGATAGAAGGAATTACACTATTCCTGAGGGTTTACTGGAGTTCATGCATGGAGGACTCAGTTAGAACTCAAGTGGCAGAGTTATGACATAGTTGGAAGAAATAGTTATGGAGTTGTATTCAGTTTAACTCAGTTAGACTCAGTTGAGATAGTTGTATCTAGTCTAACTGAATGATACACTAGTGAGAGTGGAGTGAATTAATTAGTTAATTAATTCCCAAATAATAACTCATTAATCAATTGAACAATACAGCAGTTAACTACAGTGCATGGCATAACTACAGTGCATGGCAGTTTCAGTGGAGACCAATGCAGAGATAGGTGAAAGGGTGAGATAGACTATCCGTTGTGACTACTAGTGATGCATGAATTGCATCTACATATACATTGGAGTTGCCAATGATAATCACGCAGTCAAGGAGAGTGGGATTACATCGAATTGGTCTTTGTAATCAGCTTGGATTGCACAGTGGAGGCAAGCTAGCAGGAGGGCAGAGATTGGTGCATGGATTTGTAGATTTCTTCTATGTTAGTGTGTGACAATTGATTGTACTGATGAGCTTGATGTACTAATCTTTGTATGATATTGTTACATGATCTCCATGATACATAATATGATAGTTGGGGTTTTCAGCTTCAGGCTTTCCCATTAAAAAACTGTGTTATGTGTGTTTTTATTGCTTCATGTGTTTTACAATTGTTGATTAAATTTCCACAAGAATTATAGTGGAAGGATTTGGTATTTAGCAAGAAGATAAATATTGTTAGATCAGGAGATTCTGAATATATACATGCATATTGTATATAATTTTCTACACCCATATCTTATCAACTAATTAAACTACCACTTAAATTAATTAATCTGCTCTTAATTTGGCGATGGAGTTTGCGGAGTTTTCCATTTTCAGCGGGAATCCAAAATTAGCTGCGCTAACTGGAGTTCTCTCTAGTTTTAGTGGAGTTTCCTAGGCCATAATTGATTAGACCATAACTTTTGCAAAATTCGACCAAATTGGGCTCAAGAAGAGTCTATCCTAGACGATTTGGACATTTTGAGCATGTTAGAGCAGGTTTTAGAGCAGTAGGAGATTGTAAACAACAATTTTTTTTCCATTTTGATCTAAGATAGAGGCCCAAGCCCTGAAACTGGACCAAGGAGATGTAGCCCAGGAGGGGTGAACTCCTTCATCAAAACACTGTGTTAATGGATCATTTGATGGTTTGTTGTACATTTTATTACTGTTGTTCAGTAATTTTTTTTAATGTTAAAATGCTCATGAATTTAACATAAAACTTGACACCTTTACCTGTTTAACACTGACAAACACCATAAGGAAACCTATGCACATGAAGAAAATGATTAGAAATTGTTTATAATGCTGAAGATGAAATTAGCATATCAAAACTAACATTCAGATTCAGATCAATTAAAATATTGGGAGAACAAAAGAGACATTTGTTTAAAAAAACTTATGGGAAAATGAGTATAGGATAATGCCATCTCCACCCAACCATAGATAGCTACAATCAGTCCTTACTTGCAACTATCACCCCCAAGCCAGATTCCATAGATCGAGGGGTCTTTTTCTTAGAGTTCTCTTTCAAAAATTATATTCTTTGCTTTTAGTAGTTCAAATAGTCTTTGTTCCTTCTATGATGTGTTTCCCTAGCAGCTTGGACCTTCTCCTTTTATTTTGTTGCATTCTCCCTATAGCTCCATCAATTCAAACTTCCTCTTTCCTTACTATTGTGTTGTATCTTCTGCATTTCTCCTTCCTGATCAAAACCTTGTGTTGCCTTGTGCTCTCTCTTGCATTCGCCGACCATCAAATGCCTCCCCTACTTCTATTCAAATGATATTTCTTTCCCTTCTCTCCTTTGTTTCTCCCTAGATGCTTGAATTTTCTCTTCTAGATAGGGACTTCTACTTGCCATGATATTGCCAACCAATAGGAAGGGCACCACCTATCCAACTATTTCCAGATTTTTTTTCTCTGTTACTTGGCTTGTTGTAGTGGGTGGCCAACATACCATACCAGTTGGTGACCTACCCACTATGCTTCTAATTTATTACTCTTTTTCCTAGTAAAATTTTCCAAATAAAGCATGGGTATGCGTACTCCTATTACAACCATTAATTCTAAAAAAACCAGGCATTAAATTTCACCACCCAAATTTTAAGAGATTACATGACCAACTCATATTTTCTTTCTTACAACAAGAAAATCTCCAAGCACCCAAGCAAGTGACATCCCCCAGTCTCTAGAATCTGTGTCCCTTAACTCAACCCATTTTTTTTGTAATTAAAATACCTGTCATATTTACAGCACATTTCACAAATGGAAACATGACTGGGGTTATAAAAAATGAGTACATCGTAAAGTATTTTCCACTATAGAGTTTATGTTTTTAGATGAAATTGATTGTGCACATGAGTTCTCGATTTTCCAAGACAACCTTTAAGATTGTTTTGAATCTTGATGCAATTTTGTTGACCTATACTTTGTTAACAATGTCACACCAAACCCCTAAGCACATGTATACCTCCTATGCCTTGCAAACACCATTCCTCCTTTTATATTTTTAAAATTATTCGCATTCACATATTTTAAACAAATTTGCATATAGAGATGAAGTAAACACAAATTGGAATTTCAAGGTTTCAAATATGCTTGGAAGATGATTGGGGAAAAATAAATAAGGGAAAGAAAATCCATCAGTGTTGTCAACAACAATTAAAAAATGCCTTGAGGAAGAGGACATGGGGGAAGGAGAGATAGGAAACATGTTCGAGAAACAACCACTTCGAGAGCTCAACCTTCTACTAAGTGTTGTTACATGAACACCTCATCAAAAATTAAATAAGTAACTGTAGAAGTTGAGGAGAAGGCTTGAAAATGAGAAGTTTTATATTTGGCATTGATTTAATAGAACAACTTGGTTGTTCGGTGCTAGAAATTGGTTGTACGAGATCTCATTAGACTAGATATCTTCAAGTGGTGTACATCTATTAGTAGATTAAAACAATCAAGTCCTTATGGAAAGATTAAAAGAACAACAAGAAATAATTTTACAACTAGATGAAGCACAAAGACAGATCAGTAAGATGGACAAGAAGATTATTCTCCTCGCAAAACTCCAAGAAAACATTGAATTTATAAACACAAAATATGAGGATGATCCACCTAAAACCATTCAAGTGGACTCCCCCACAACCTAACACATGTTTCTTTTGAATTTATATTATTTTTTCTACTTTATGTTATAGTCGTAGATAATTAAATCAGTTTGAAAAGTCTATGATAGACAATATCAAAGAAACTCTTTTTAAATATCTCTGTTATATTACTAGTTCTACTATTTGATGGATTTATTGTTCTGCTTTCCCTAGTGGTAGACCAATAAGAGTAACTAGATGTTATTTGAATGTACTTTTTGGAAATGATATAATGTAATCTCTCTCTCTCTCTCTCTCTCTCTCTCTCTCTCTATATATATATATATATATATGTATAACACAAAATTGCATGAAACTCAATGGTTCTATTTTCACAATGAAAACACAAGATTAAAACCTTACCATAAATATTTGTGATTTTATAATAGAATCAACAAAAACACATAGAGTTATTTTTAAGATTTTATTGGGCTTTGCGATGAATGGATGGTACATATTATTGGGCTTGAAGGCGCTACACTCCATGGTGACTATGATAAGCACCATGATGCCATGCATGAATCAAAGGGTAGGTGTAATACTTCCTTAGCATGGCTTCCATGTGACATCTTTATTTTCTAACCCTTTTTCTTGTTATCTCATTCAAGGTATTTTAATTTATAATTTCTCTCATATCTCTTCCCCCATTTGGCCGAGAATCATGAGACCCATCCAAAATTTCTTGTAACAAAAATTAATCACTTTTATATATCTGCATATAAAGTAGACATTTGATTTAATAATAATACCAAGAAAAATCTCTCTACACATAAATACTTCTTTCCCAAGTCCAATAATTATAAAGGCCTTGTAAATTTTGCAACTTCATTATCTTTCTGCTGCTTTGAAGACTTCTCTTTCACTAGTTTGAAAAATGTGATGATCAAAGAAAGATAGTAATCAAGATGCATGGTCTCTAGAGGGTAGTTCCATGTTAATAATGATAGATGTTTCAATGCATCTTTGAATGACGAAGACAATGCCCCTCAACTCTAATACCATCACCAATAGGCATATCATATGACTGGTAATTATATGCCAATGACTTTGGGTGGACTACATGTCAAGTAGATGACAACAAAGCACTCAACACTACACCACTACTATTTGGTCTATTCTATGTCTAAGAGCTCATGTACACAAGTCTCTCTAGTTTTAGAGTCCCTTTAATCCCATGTTTAAACCCTTAATACTATTGCTCACATGACTTGTAAATGCTATATCTTCCTCACCACTAATAATATTATTCATAGACATATATTCTATTCAAATTCACATCATACATACTACATTTTAACACATTAATCTTTTTACAACATTCCTTTACATATAGCGATAAAATGATATAACTTGATCTAAACACTACTTTGAGATCTTTTACCACTTTTACCTAAATTTTAATAAAAAATCATAAGAATAACTATAAATATTAATTATTACAATTGCCCAATTTAAAAAATATATGTAATGTGCAATGTTGTTGCGTAGTACCTGCCTACCTCCCTCTTATGCAAAAAGCAATTGATAACAATTATTGAATGCATGAAAAAATTCATAAATTTAATAATGAAACACATTTAAATATGATGAAGAGAAGTAGCGGAAGTAATTAATGGACTAGATAACCTTGGAGCGAAATAGAGATAGGTAAATATATAATTTTGGATGAAACATTAGTCCCAACATCATCGTTTGTTACAAAAGTGTTAAGAGTTTATTGAAATGTGTTTGTGCACATTTTATTCCCTCTTTAGCTTATGTGACCAAATGAGGAGAAATTACAATTTCTAGTGTCTTTATATTAGATAATGTATCTATATGATATAAATAAAACAATTAATTTTTTTAAAAGCTAATTATTGTAACAAATTATTTATTTAATTTTAAATTTATACTCATCCTAATTCGGGGCAAATAAATAATCTATGATAGAATTTGGATGTCTAAAAAATCAAATTGATATGAAGTATCCATGCTATCTTAATCATGTGCAAAGAATTAATATGTGATCAAATCTAATATAAAAAATTACAATGTTTAGTACATTAAAATAAAAAATTTAGTTATGATGATGATGATGATGATGGTTAACGTCCACTGACACCAAACTTTGGTCTATTGGACCCAAAGAAATGAATTATTTAGTTTGTTTTAAAATTGTACTCAGATGCTCAAAGAACTTGGAGAGAAGCGTCTCAAGCTCACTATAATTTGGACATGTTAAAAGGCTAGGAAGGTCGGTATTGCAACAAAGATTATGAAACTGAGATTTAATGTGGGTGTATGCAAGGCACTCTAAGAGGAAGTGTTTTTCATCCTCAATGTTCATATTCTCACAGAGATGGCAAATCCTTTCCACCCATGGTGTTCTAGGAACTGCCCAACTACCTGTTTCACTATGGAGCACATGAGAGTTCGTTCTTATCTTGCTATATTAATTTTTTTCTTTGAGCTAGTTAAAACATAGATATACTTTTGATCTTCTAGATTAGGATTGATGACCTCCTTATAATATCTTAATTTTCTTTTAGCCTTTAAATCTTTCTCACACCACATTTTCTCTTTAAACTTAAAAGTAACAATATTTTTAATGTTATTAATATTTTGGTCCTATAAAAGTTTAAGTGTGAATTCAAAAATTCCTAAAAATTATATTTTTATTTTATATTTTTAGATTAGGATTAAAAATGTGAAGACAATAGAGAAAATCTTATTTATTGTAAAATTAAATTAAATTTATTTATCTATATTACATCGTAACTTAAAATAAAATTATTAAAATACATAGAAGAAAATGATTAAACCAAATAAATACAATATTAAAAATCAATAATGAAAAAATATGAAATAAATCAGCAAAGAAAAAGTTAACGTAATATCTAAAATTAGTCAAATAAAATTGTTATATCACATTACACTCTCACAAAATTAAAAAATCTAAAATCTAAAAATTTAAAAAAAAAAAAAAAAAAAAAAATATTGAAAGTTAGTCAAATTTTATTACCTTATCACCCTCCTCACGAACCAAACCGACGCTAATTTCATCTTTATTCCTCACAAAATAAGCACAAAATTACATTATATATCAAGATTATTTAAGGCAGATTTTAGAAGGTAACTAGTTAATCCTCACTGATATATCCTGGAGCAGGCGTTCGCCTATTACCTCAGACAAGTTTTAGCGGGACGGTTGCTTCTGAGCGTTTGAAGGAAGTGAAACAGTACGTTATTCGGTAGGTCCAATAATTTGATTTCCTTTAAATTTTCTTATTGTGTTTGTAGTTTATTTTCTGATTGTCTACATATGTTTTCTGTCTTTTCTGTGACAGGAAAACTATATTATTAAAGAGTACGTTTTACATATTATATTGCATTGTCTGCAATTTAATACATGATTTTTTTTTTGTTATTTTTAGAATTTTTGCTTTTTGTACTATATTATTTAATTTTTGTTCAGGAACGCGCCATGTTCTTTTTCTTCTTATTATTATTTTCTTATTAGTCTTTAGACTGATCACAAAAGTAGCTAGGTATAATAGTTACATTCTGCAACTATTCATTGTCAGCAAATCTGAAACAAAGGAAAATATAAATAATCTTTGGAATAAAAATTGTACTTCTATTGTTATTGGCGTTTTTGTTTTTTTGGTCACAACTGATTTAGATATCGAATTAAGAGTTCTTTATATTCTGGTTGTGAATCAATGGGAAGAAGCAACCAACCCAAAGAAAAACTGTAAAATGATAGATAATAAATGCAAATAGAAATGATATTTTTTTGGCTTAAAAATGTATTCATTTCAGAAGGTGTTGCTTGAGCTCTGTGAAGATTTATCCTAACGTGCTCAATAAAGCCTTCCTTTCAGGACCAACTTACCTGACTAAAAGGACCCTAATAACCGGTCACCTTCTCATATCCTTGGATAGATCTAGCCTTAAATCATGCTGCTGAACTTGTTTCCTTTAATTGAATGACTTCATTTTTGAACCACCTATACAGCATTATGAATATGCATTCAACGTAAAATGCCTAACTGCCCTTGAGATAAAGGTTCAGGAAAAAATTAAAATCTTTCTTTAAGCTGTTTGCTTAAGATATTCCATAAAGATACCAGCCTGAACTCCTCAAAGTATTCAGAGTTATCCTTTTTTGGGATGAGGGATATAAATGTGTGATTGATGGAACCGATTACCTTTCCCCAAGACTCTCTATTCTCTTTCAATAGATCCTCAATCAGATTTTAAATATCCAAATATAGCACTACTGTCCATGCACCAGAGCCTGGGAATTTAGTTTTTTTAGAAAGATTCTAACACTGCTTTAAGCTCTTGTCTAGTTATCTCTGCTGACAACTCTTCGTTTTCTTTCCTTGCATAATGAACTCCGGAAAGGAAAAAGGCCATGTTGGTTATTCCTTAATACACTCTAAGATGTTTTTGGTAGATATTTTGAATGGAATTGTTTACTGGTTTAAAAAGTTCAAAAAATTAGGTAATTCAGTATTATCAAAAATAAAATAAAAAACTCTTAAGTATTAAAAATCATGAAATTTTACAATTATAATCTAAATTTTCAAAAAAATTATCTGAAATTTTCATAATCCTGTGAGTTTTTTTTAAGACTAGACACGTTGTGCATGCGGGATACTGATATCTAAGTGCAATCTTCATGCTACTTCCAGTATCATTTCCCAATTTTTAAATTGTATATATATTTTCCATGTGCTTGGTATAATTCTGAAATAATTGTTCTCATCCCATCTTCACCCAAATTGCAATGCGTTCCATTCGCCATTTGGATTCGTCGCATTCCAACAGGTTCATTTTCGTCTATTTAAGAGTATTCAACATTGCCTTGTTTTCCTTTGATGGAAAGTTTTAGCAATCTGATCCTATACATCTATTGGGTTTCTCTGTGAGTTTTAATTTTTGTTTTGCATATCCTACAATGACCTTCTTCAGTCTTTTAGGTTCTGCAAATTGAAACATAGCTGAACTTGCATTAGAAGGTGAAAAGTTTCGTCATTTGTGACCAACTGGAATAGTGATCTCCATCTTCCTACCATTTATCAAAAGTGGAATAAGGTAACTTCTATGACTAGGCCTGGTTAAAGTCTTCGACTTATTGAGCTTCTATGGAGGGTCCTAGAAGTTCTTCCAAATTTCGATCAGTAGGCTGAATGTAATTTAGCTCTGAATGCCGAATTGACTAAATTCAGCCTTCTGGTGTTTGCTTCTGTCTATTTGGGTCTGTCTACTTTGGTAAATTATTGTTTTAAGCAAGCATTTCTGTACTAGATGCCATGGCAAAGTCTAGTTTAAGCAGCATATATTTCTTCCTTCTTTTAATATTAGCCCTGTTCAACTGAAATCTTGGTCCGGAGGCTATTAATTTTTAGATGATATTATATATCGCATGGCAGAGGCATCTTCTCTTTCCTCATCTCCCGGAACACTTAGGAATTTTCCTCATCTCCAGGTTCCTTCTACTGATTCCAGTTCTGGTTGCTTTAACTGATTCCAGGATCTTTTAATTGTGCCCCTTATGTGTTGGAATTAAATTGCTGGAAACTCATCTGGTCCCGGCCTTTACATTTCTATAATAAAGAGCATCACCTATTTCAGTTCTGAAGTTGGTGCTATAAGTTTGCTGTTGAGATCCTTAGAGGTCACCTTTAGGACAGAGGAAGTAGGAAGTATTGTCCATCTCTTTTACAGATTTCAGGGTCTGTCAACAGGGTTTCTCAAAGGTCTCCGCCTCTTTATTTTAGACATGGTCTTCCACAAAGGTCCAGTTGCCTGAAAAAACCTGTACATTTTGTTCAGGCTTCTCTTCGGGTTCTATAGAATAATTCTGTGTTCTTGTCACCCTCTTTTAACAAATGCGTTCTTGATTTGTGTGAAGAAGGTTTCCTCTATTTTAATTTTGCTTTTGTAATAATTACTTCCAACTTGTTTCCTAATCTCTGGACCTGTGTAAGTAGTTCAAAATTCTTGCTGCCCTTTTGTTTTGGGTTTTTATTTTGAGACTTGCACATTCTTAACAGGAGATGGAAAAGAAAAGAAAGTTTGTAATAACTTAAGCAACCTTTAGTTTTGAGATTGATTTAGTAGGAAATATTGAAGTTTGGACTATGAATTTTGGTGCAGTCTCCTCTTATGGGTTTTCTAGTTTTAATCCTGTTCCAACTTCCAATCTTTCAGAGAGGTGACTTTACCCCTCTAGTGCTTCTGCTTCCTTGTTTTTGTTCTAAATATTTTGGGAGGAGGGGGTCACCCGTACTTGCCTTGCCGAGGCCTCATCTCTCTGATCCTAAACCTCAACCAGATTACCACGTGATATACTTTGTTTGGGTTTTTGAACCTTTGTCGTTAGAGCAGGGTTGTATCTTTAATATGTATCTCTACTATGTTTGTCTTTTAGCAGTGTCCATGGATAACTAGATATCATGTTTTCTGCCTTGTGCATTTTTTTACTGTGGATCTTGGGGCCTGCTTTAGCAATCCCTCTGTAGTTGCTCTTAGACCCCTAAAGTGCCCTCCCTCTGTAGTTGCTCTTTGACCCCCAAAGTGCCCTCTCTTGTCTTTTGTTGTTGCTTCTCTGGGCTGAGCCTTCCGTTTCTATGGACAGATTTTTTCTAAAGTTGTGTATTCATGGAAATACTACATTTAAAGGTGATATTTTGCAAGTTGGGTGACCTTATCAAGGATTAGCTTATCCAACTAGTACATTTATGTATGCTAGGAATATATTTATGTACATCAGAATCTATATACAAGTGGGAGTGCGAATTCAGCTCCTTAGAAAAACAGATATAATCTTTTAAATCCAAAATACCTAAGACCTAAAAGCAAGTTTGTCATCCAGCAGTGTGGTACAAAAGTTGGGAGTCATAAAGAAAAACTTAAAAGAGGAAAGAACGAAAGTGGCGCATCCTCTTACCTGGATGAGGTTACCGTCTGTGGAAGCTTTAAAGAATATTTGTAGGCTTAAAAAATATTAAATGTGACTCTGCCAGTGTTTATTTGTATTTCTGGTTGTTTCATATCTTATATTTGGTGAGACATTTTTGCCAACCTCTAAATTATTCTTGTGTGGTCTTATAGGTGCCAATAGCCGCCTTGATAATATCAGCACCAACACCAATTTGAAGAGGGGACTGACAAAGGCTACAGTCTGTCTTTTGTTAATTTGGGTTAGCTAGGCTCAATTAGTTAAGCCTTTGTTAAAGATGGTGGAGGGACAGGAAACTGATAAGAACATTGAGATATGGAAGATCAAGAAGTTAATCAAGGCCCTGGAGGCAGCCAGGGGCAATGGTACAAGTATGATTTCCTTGATAATGCCGCCAAGGGATCAAATTTCACGTGTCACTAAAATGCTAGGTGATGAGTATGGGACTGCGTCAAACATTAAGAGTCGAGTGAACAGGCAATCAGTTTTGGGAGCAATAACTTCTGCTCAGCAAAGGTTGAAGCTCTACAACAGGGTTCCGCCTAATGGCTTGGTGCTGTACACAGGAACTATTGTCACAGAAGACGGAAAAGAGAAGAAGGTTACTATTGATTTTGAACCTTTCAAGCCTATTAATTCATCTCTTTATCTCTGTGATAATAAGTTTCATACAGAGGCACTGAATGAACTTCTGGAGTCTGATGATAAATTCGGTTTTATAGTTATGGATGGTAATGGCACCCTTTTTGGTACTCTTAGTGGTAACACTCGTGAAGTGCTTCACAAGTTTACTGTAGACCTGCCTAAAAAGCACGGAAGAGGAGGGCAGTCAGCCCTGCGTTTTGCACGTCTTCGGATGGAGAAGCGTCACAACTATGTTCGAAAAGCTGCAGAGCTGGCAACTCAGTTTTACATTAATCCAGCAACGAGTCAACCCAATGTTTCTGGTTTGATTTTGGCTGGATCCGCAGACTTTAAGACAGAGTTGAGTCAATCTGACATGTTTGACCCTAGGCTTCAGGCTAAGATATTGAATGTCGTGGATGTGTCTTATGGAGGAGAGAATGGATTTAATCAAGCAATTGAACTATCTTCTGAGATTCTCTCAAATGTTAAGTTTGTTCAGGAAAAGCGCTTGATTGGTAAATATTTTGATGAAATCAGCCAGGATACAGGCAAGTACGTATTTGGTGTGGATGATACTTTAAAGGCGCTGGAGATGGGAGCTGTTGAAATCCTAATTGTGTGGGAGAACTTAGATGTCAATAGATATACTCTGAAGAATTCTGTTACTGGTGAAACTGTCATTAAGCACTTGAGCAAAGATGGAGAACTTGATCAAAACAATTTCAGGGACCTAGGCTCACATGCTGAGTTGGAAGTTCAAGACAGAGTATCCTTGTTGGAGTGGTTTGCAAATGAATACAAGAATTTTGGCTGCACTCTTGAATTTGTGACCAACAAATCGCAGGAAGGTTCTCAGTTTTGCAGGGGATTTGGCGGTATTGGTGGGATCCTTCGTTACCAGCTGGATATGAGGACTTTTGATGAGGTTTCCGATGGGGAGGATGTTTATGAAGATTCTGAATAACAATATGTTCATATGTATCCTAAGAATGCCGACCAGAGCTCGGCATCAGGCCTTGGGTGTTCAATTGTTTTATTTTCAAGACTAGTCAAATTTGAGGTCGGCATATTCCCTTACATTGGGTCATGTTCGAAACAGGTTTTTTCATTCAAGGATCATGTCAAGGTGGGGTTTCTACAGATGAAGAACAGTGCACAGTAAATGATTCGATATTTTAAGTATTTTCATTGTACAGCTTTCAGGTAGGTTTTGTTATGGGGTTTCATTTTTTTTATCTGCGTTCTATGATTGTTACAGTGAATAAATTTTGCTTACGCAAATGAAATTTGAAATCTTTTTACATAATTGGAGTCTGATATAATTGTGATACATAAAATCTGTGTCCCTTTGAATATGTGGCAGGAGCACCTGCTAGCCATATTGGCTTTGGAACGGAGGACTGAATCATTTGCTGTGCTAATGCAAGTTCTACATAGCCTGGTTTTCGTTTCATACTTGGCATACAGCACTTGTCACTGTGTGGACTGATAGGACCTTTCTTGTTGATGTTTACATTGGAAAAGCCATTTTTTTAGTTCTAATTTGCTAAATAGTATTGATGTCAAATAGTATAGGATAAGATTAATAGTAAATCTGTATCCTACCTGTAATCTCAATAGGATTGTCTTCATGGATTTGTCTGAAAAATCCTCTATGTGACTATTTCTACTGTTTATTTGGTAATTAGTTTCTGCAGTTATTTATCATTCTGGAACCTTGAAGTAAATGTTCTGAAAAAAATTACAAATTGTTGTTTTAAGGGCCACATTTACTGAGTTGTAGAGTATGCTTTTCATCGGAGTTTCACCAAAGTATATATTTGGGAAATTTTAGTAAATATTTCAAGGTTTTATGAATATACTATATACTCAATTAAAGATCAATATGCCTTTTAAGGAATTAAGCCTCCGTGTAGAGATTGACAATTATTTTTCACTAAACCTTTAGTGTAGAGAATAACATTTTTTTTTTTTATTACTTGTCATTCTAAAATCATAAATTAAATGATTTCATAATTATCATTTATTTTATTACTTATCATTCTAAAATCCGTATTTAAATGTTTGAGAAATAAACCGCTCAAGTTAGATTGGATTGACTGCAACTTTTTTGTTTACTTATTAGCATTCGAAAATCCTGAATTAAATGTTTGAGAAATCATGTTTGATTGCAGAATACTTTATGCACTAAATAATACATGTTCTGAAAGTGTAATATTTTTTTGAACTTTTATATCCAAAGCCTTGGTATTTTGTTTCAACAAAATAAGACATCCATATGAAATATCTCACATGCATTCTACCTTGGATCGATTTGTCATCTTAACCATGGTTTGAAATCCATCCTGTTTTTTATAAATACAGAATGCAGTCTCTCTTGGAGACTTTATAAAACAAGCTATGCTTTTGAATGGAAAACTGTTTACTGAAAATTCTAATTGTTGCTGATATTTCAGGCATTAAAATAGTATGGAGAGATTGAAGAATGTTCTGATAAAGTTAAGGGGATTTGACGTTATTGCATTTAAGTATATGGATTATGCTCAAAGGGCTTTTCAGGAACCTAGAAAGACTATTGATATATGTGTCAGTCTTGGTTCTCGATATTTGGCTTGGATGTTTATTGTGAAATGTTGATTGTATAGATATTTTTTAATGTTGTGTCTGCTTTGGCCATGTGACTGTGCTTGTGCTTGTCATTGATATGAGTCATGTTGTAACGTGTATTTTTATTCGTTAACAGTGTATTAGTGTTGCCCAAAGGCATGCATAAGAAGTTGAAATTTTGATTTTTTTGAATTGTCTACTCGACATGATTTTTATCTTTAATATCATAGTAGTTATAATGCCTATTTTAGTCAATTTACTAGAGGAGCCATACAACATGGGGACTTTGGATTAGTACTTTGGTTAGTCTCAAGTTTAAAAAATCGGCTTTGATGCTATTTTTTAGGTGGTTGAGCATATTAACCATGTGAAATTTGCTTGTGAACTTATTATGTTTCTTTTACTTAGATCTTATCTTTGTTAGCTTGTTATGTCTTTCATCAAGTCAATTATCACAACACAAGAGACACAAAGTTTAGGCGCTTCAAGCTAGGGCCAAAACCTCTCCCTCTTGGAGAGGAAAGCCTGAAAATAATTCTTCTTATAAATCTTCAATTGAAAAGTACCAAGACCATGACACAGACCCTTGACTTCAGTATGCCTCCAAGATCTTGTCATTGCTCTTCTAGGATAGTTATGTTCATCTTCCTTTCTGCACTATGCTGCACCAATACTAGGGAGACTTGGTCCCTAATATAGTAACTCAATGTGCTTCTATCCCTTTCTCTTTTGACCTCCAAGAAATTCCTCCTCAACCTACTATATGAACCTTTGATACACAAGATAGAGTTCTTGCACTTGCTGGAATATTCCTCCTTAACATTTTGTGTATTATTGGACTTATCTAAGAGTATGACACCTTATTTAAGTACCATATTCCTTGCTGAACTGTATGCTTTTCTTCCACACTAATTAGTCTTCTTTCTGGCTTAATTACAGTCTTGTACCTTCGCACCTAATCTCAGAACTTGACATCGCAGATTGGACCCAAAACAGAGGTAGGTTATCCCTCTTTTCCTTCGATTTTCCAGTCTTCTTTTCAATGCACAAATTGTACTCTTAACTCTTCCTTAAACTTCAAAGCTCATCTTAATCTTGTTTGAACTATTGGTCATAAAGTGAGGCCATAGACTTCTTATATATAGAGGTGGTGTTACTGTCCTAAACCGACATGATCTCTTGAGAGTGAGCCAACTTCAAGAATGGAAGATCTTCAACATGTATTAAGATGACTTCATGGAGCATATATGAAAATGTCTTTTAGGCATACATTTACATCAACAATTGTAACAACACTTCATATACATGACTCTAAATTATACATTTATGGCAATCAAGAAGAAGTCTTTGATCTATAATAAAAACTCCTTACTCATGAAACCTGTGAGGAAAGTACAAAATACATTTTATTATCTTTGCCTCTTTCATTACATAAGTTCATAATTACAACTCATTATGAAGACCAAACCTAGTTACACTTTCTAACACCCCCTCTTAACTAGGGAGGTATTCATAATGGTACATGGTCACTCTCAATCTGAAGAATCTCATAAGAAGAATCTGATTGGTAATACAATTTTTATAGCATCATATCAACCAACATTGTCATAGTGCAAGGCATTGACTAACAACTCCATCTCTCCACGAGATCATTGATCTACAATTCTGGCAAGACCAATACCAATGATGAATAAACACCCTCATCATTGTCCCTCTTGAATCATATCCCACTCGATTTCATTCAATATATGTTCACCAGGACTATTATCACTATTGGATTCCCAGTCCTCAAAGAATATCCATCCTTCCACGACTACTCTTTCCTTGGATGCCCTCATATATACCCAAACGAGTATCAAATGCCAGATGATTACCCAATTCTCCATTTTGTCTTCCCAGGTGAAGACTAGAATGACATGTCTATCTCTCCCTCTCAACTAGGGAGGACATATTCCACAAAGGAATGTGCTCATTCCTATACAAGGAAGGTATCTAAGCTCCCTCTTGGCTTAGGAATTACCAAGTTTCTTCCAAGTAAGAAACTTATTACCAGGCTCCCTCTTAATCAGGGACCTGTAGCAACAATGATGAAAACACCCAACTGCTCATGAAGAGCTCCTTTCTTCGATGTTGAGGAGTCTTCATCTTTGGGATCTCTTCATTAGGGCACAAATAATCCATCAATTTCATCCACAAGTCATGTATTCATTCTGTCAGAAAGTGATCCATTAATCTTCTCATCTGGTCTAGCTTCATGTCATGCTGCTCTCCTTCAAACCATATTTCTTTCAAGGATATTTACCCTTCCATATGGTTATCAATCGTGGAAGACATTTGCTTCCATTTGGAAGCCCCAAATAATCTCATCAGATGTTATTCAACTATAAATATGAATACTTAAATCAAAAGTTACCTTAGTGATGATATTTCACCATGACATCCTTCTTGTAGGGATTGACATCCTTCGTACAAATTGACACATATCCTAAAGATATGAATTTTCAAGGGTCTCCATCTTTTTCAGACTTCTCATCAGAGTCTACATATATTCCTAACATATTTTCTAGTCATGTCTTCATGGCTTCCTTGGATGTTGAATGCCTCTGACTATGGTTCACGATCTCTTCCTTTCTTTCCCCACACAATATTATTGCATTCCCAGGAACTTTCAATGTGAATTTCCTTGATAATATACAATAACCTCATATTCCATATGAGGACATATTATGTTGATTTCATCTGGTGTGGAACATGTCTATTGAAAACTTGTACATAGGAAGTGTTTCTACTTCTTTTGATCATACTTCTACTACCTAACTACAAAGCATTCAGTGTCAGCATACACAAGTACCTCATTTCCTTCTTCATCAGTTTTCCCCTTGATTGAAGAGTTTCATTCCCCTAACCTGCTTCTTCAATGTGTCATCATATCCTAATCCCATAATTCTGTAAGTTAGAATTCTCGATGAAACCTTTTGCTTATTTTGTAACCATTAAATCCAAAGAGGATTCCATTAGATATATGTCAGAACCTATTTCTATATTGATTAATGAATGATGAACCATGGTTTAGATAACTACATTCTTGTAAAATTTTGTATACAATGATGTGACTAGGAGACATTTATTTCATAACATAGATGTTACATTAATGTTTTCATACATCCTCCTATGACAAGTACTCCTACTTTTAATTCTTATATCAAGGTGTGAATTTTAAAATGATGCATCTATTTAATATACATTGCTTCCTAACATACTATTTTACAACTGACAGATACCTCTGAAAGAGGAAGTTCATCTTAGTCATAATAGAGATCTTTCACTTCTTTCTTAGGTTTCTTTGAGTCTGGTTATTCCACTCCTCCGAAAACATGGGATTCTTCCTTTTTCCTTTTGTCCTTGTTAGATTTGGGACAACCCTTTCTATAGTGCTCAAGTTCATTACATCCATCCCATCAGATCTTATCCAGGTTCCTTATTTTCTTTTGAGGACCAAAATTACAAAATTTTCCTTTCCTCCTTGACATGGTAGCATAGGGTTGATTTTCTTCATTTGATCCAGTATAAATTTTAGCTTTTAGTCTTGTCTCTTCTATATTACATAGATATGACAGATATTGGAATGACTTTGCTTCCTTTTTCGGGATAATACTCCTTGGCCAAGTGTCCCACCCTACTGTTAGGCAGCTCTTCCACTATAGTCATTCTGAGACCTCCTTCTCTCCCAATTCTGCAGTTGGTCATTGAGAATGTTCTTTAAATATAATTCTTTCTTCCTCTTGTCTCACAACTTGTGGTTCTTGTCTCAAAGGTATTTCACTTCTCTCGTTATACGGATAGTGGCTCACCAATTTGTCACCTGTTGCACAATTCCACAGTCTACACACGAGAGTGAAAGTCTTGGATTCTATAAGAATCCTTTGGGCTCTTATGTCTCCCTTCATGTATTTGGCATAAGCTTGATTGTATTATTTTGAAGGTTTAGTCACAGACCCTTTGATGTAATCCATAACTTCATTTTCAATCAAATTTAAATTTGTCCTTTTCTTCCATGCAAGAAAGTTTGTAGTTCTAGACAATTTTTTGTTTTCTTTGCAAAAAGTTGTTTTCAAAGATTCAGATGGAGACAATAAGATACTTACTTGAGTATATGTTGTATTCTTCTATCAACTTCCTTGTTGATGATGATGTAGATGACAAAAAGAGCTTCCTTTTAGATTAGCTTCTTCAAGAGTGGTGAATGAGAGATAGATCACCTTGAACCCTTGATGAAGATAATGATCAAGGATGGCTTGATGATGGCTACAACAAGGTGGCTTGATGTTGTCTCCAACAATTTTGATTTGATTTCAACAACAAATAGTTTTTGATGGTGATGTCTTCTACACGGTGTCCTTTGAGAGAGGTCCTTGATCTTCTTGAGATGGGTTTCCAATTTCTGCAAACTTCCTATTTAGAACTGAATATTGAATCTTCAATGTAGATCTTTGAATTTTGATTTTTTATCTTCTACAAATTTTATCCTTGATCTCTTGATACTTGCGTCTTCTTACCAAATAGACCTTTCTTGTCTTCAATACATTAGCTCTGAAACCATGTTGATAAATTAGGGCATTTAATTAAATTTATCTTCTTTATAATTACTTGTGAACTTATTATGTTTATTTTACTTAGACCTTATCATTGTTAGCTTGTTATGTTTTTCAACAAGTTAATTACAAAACAAAAGAAATAGAAAGTTTAGGCTCTTCAAGACAGGGTCAAAACCTCTCCCTCTTGGAGAGGAAAACCTGAAAGTAATTATTCTTATATATCATCAATTAAAAAGTACCAAGACCATGACACACAACCTTGACTTCAGTATGCCTCCAAGACCTTGCCACTGCTCTTCTAGTCTCCTTATGTTGATCTTCCTTTTTGCATTATGCTACACCAATACTAGGGAGACTCGGTCCCTAATCTAGTAGCTTAGATAATGTGATTCTATCCATTTCTCTTTTGATCTCCAAGAAATTCCTCCTCGACCTACCATATGCACCTTTGATACCCAAGATAGAGTTCTTGTACTTGTTGGAATATTCCTCCTTAACGTTGTGTGTATTACTGGACTTATCTGAGAGTATGAAAGTTTCCTTAACACTTATGATATCATTTTCCTTCATTCTCCAAACACCTTCTTTAAGTACCGTATTCCTTGTTGAACTGTATCCTTTTCTTCCATGCCGATTAATCTCCTTTCTGGCTTAATTATAGTCATGTACCTTCACACCTAATCTTAGAAATTGGCATGGTAGATTGGACCCAAAACATAGGTAGGTTATCCCTCTTTTCCTTCATTGTTTTGTCTTCTTTTCAACGCACCAACTGTACCCTTAACTTGTCGTTAAACTTCAGATCTCATCCGAATCTTGTCTGAACTATTGTCATAAAGTGAGGCCTCATACCTCTTATATATAGAGGTGGTGTTACTGTCCTAGGCCGACATGATCTCTTGAGAGTGATCCAACTTCAAGAATGGAGGATCTTCAACATTTATTAAGCTCACTTCATGCAGCATATTTGACAAGGTATTTTAGGCATACATTTACATCAACAATTTTCCTTTTCAAGTGTAACAACACTTCATATACATGACTCTAAATTATAAATTTATGACAAGATGACATCCCTAAATTCATCAAGAAGATCCTAGATCACATTCCACATTTCAAGATCATTATTGTATTAGAGCAGGATTGAGTTTTGTCTTGTAGTGAATGCTTATCAGGTACAGGTTGAAGAAAGGAGAAGGATAGCTAGAGAAGTATAACCTGAGATTGGTTCAAGAATATTTGCATGGAAAATATAGATGGAAGGATGGAAACCATTTTAAAATAGAAGAAAAATTCTTAAAATATTTCAAGGCGATGCAAAATATGGTGGAAGAACTTTACAGAGAAAGGAAAGAGAAAAAGGGAATTGGTTGATTCAAATATGGAGAGGATTACTTTCCATGTCCTTCTCATCTTTGATCTCCCCCTACTTCTTCTCCTCTTTCTACTTCTTCCCATTCTCCACCTTTGTCTCCTCATAAAAAAACTCCAAAAAAACCACTGCTGAAATATAATGTAAAATTTTATCTCCCAACCTATAATGGGGAAATAAATGTGGAGAAGCTTGATAATTAGATCAAATATATAAAAGCATATTGCAGAGTTCAATAAATCATGGAGTATGAGGTAAATATTCAATTATCCTTTTTAAAACTTGAAGGTACAACACTCATTTGGTGGGAAAGCAAGCTTCAAGAAACAATTTGACCCTAAGAAACAAGCACCTTAGAAACAATTTTACCCTATTGGTTATACAAAAAGGCTATAATGGAATGGAAAGTTCTAAGGAAAAAAAAGGACAATCAGTGCAAAGTTACACAAAGGTATTTAGGAAAAAGGCATCAATTTAAGCATTCCTTTATACACTCAAGGAACTTTTCTTAAATATATTGGAAGATTACATAATTGTTTATGTCATATGATTTTGTTATTTAATCCTACTAATTTGGACGAAATCTACATTCAAGATAGTGACCATAAAGCTACGGGTAAAAATGTGTATTCCAAACCTATTGAAAGAAAGTCTAAAGGGAACTTACTACTGCCATAGGGAACAAAGATGAATAAAAACCAACATGCACCCATTGTAAGAAAGAATGGCATGGAGATGCTCATTGTTGGAAGTTGCATACAGAAAATAGGCCAAAACGGTTTGGAGGCAAAGGGAAATAGAAGTTCGATGCCGCAAAACAAGATTATTTGGGTTTAGAGTCAGGTGATGAGGCTAAAATATTAGATGCAGGAATGAAAGTTAAAAATACTTTACATTTTGGTTCAATTTCTTTTGCACAAACTCTTAATGATGAAAAGAAAGAAAGTGAATTGTTTCACATAAGAGTGATTACTAAGAAAACGAAAATAGACACCTTGTTTGATAGTGGATATCAAGTAAATTTGATTTCTAAACATATTGTTAATCAATTGGGTTTGGAAAGTAAACCACATAATAAGCCATATCCACATGGTTGGGTCTACGACAATGCTAAACTGGAAGTCACTAAACAATGCAGATTGAGATTTGCCATAACATATAAATTAATTGATGAAGTAGATATTAGTGTTATACCATTGGATATATGTTGTATATTATTTGGGAGTCCATATTTATATGATAGAAAGACTATATTTTTCAAATAATAAAACAAATATCATCTCACTAAGGATAAAATAAAAATATTGTTCGTGTGCATAAAACGAAAAAAATGATCATTAGTTAGTGGAGGACAAATGAAGAGGTTGAGAAATTCTTGTAAAATTTTTGTGCTTATGATGACAAGGGCTAAATCAGCTAACACATTTAAAGTTTCCCATGGTTATGATCAAAATCATAATGAATTTCTTGAGATTGTTTCTAGCTATGATGGGTTGTTTTAGGATCCAATTTTTTTTCCTCCTAAAAGGGAGTTTGAGAATGAATAAATTATATATAGATTCCCCTTTACCTAATATTGGAATCTACATGAATTTGTCAATTGAGAAAGTAGTCTATTTCATCAATTTGGATTTGAGGAGCAAATATCATCAAATTCAGATTGAAAAAGTTGACATTTGGAAAAACAAAAATTGTTCAAATGGTTAGTGATGCCTTTTGGGCTTTGTAGTGCCCCAAAAAAAATTATGCGTCTAATGAATGTTGTATTTCAGCCATTTCTTGGTGATTCTATAATTCAATTATGTATAAAATTTTCAAAGCATGATTATTGCAAGTCATCACTTTTATATTTGGGTTAGATTGCTCTAGCCAGTGTGAAACATACGCTTCAGTGGGGAGGCATGCAACAAAAATCCTTCAATATCTTGAAAGATAAAATTAGCACGAAATCAATATCGGGAAAGTGGGAAATTTAACCTCACCTAATGAATGTCTAGTAACACTTTTGGAGGTTCAAAAGCTACCAATGGGGAGGAATGATCTGGAAGGATATCAGAATGGTAAATTTTCAAAGTCTATGGATATGAATGAGATCATTTCCATTGCATAGATCTCATAATTTAGAATCTGACACAACTATGAGAAATTTATGTTAGTCTGAAGTTTGGCACAAACAACATAAACTTTTGCACAAGAAATCCCATGTGGAAACACCAAAAGTCACCACGTGGCACAATATACAAACCGATGGAACTATGCAAGATTACACATGGACAGTCTATTGGAAAAGCTCTAACAGGTTATGTTGTGGATCATTAGTGCGATGCTGCATGGCCCAATTGAATGACACCATGTGGCAGTCAAAAGGGGGCCACACACCCGAGTCAAAGAGCATATTTTCCACTAACAAGTTTCGAACCATTGACCTCCCATACAATAGAGCAATGAGTTACCTCTAGACCACCGAAAATGCTTGTAATGTGGCATGAGAAATTTATCTTTAAAGTTTATAATGGTGGAGTTTTAAAAAAAGAGGGGTGGTAGGCAATAGAACTAGCCCACAAACCTTCCATCAAATATGGTATCGTCACACATCATATTACACATCTTCCATCCCATAGTTATAAAAATGAAGGTTCGATGTTATATACATTGCACACCATCAAACAAAGGTTTTAATCGTATGATATTCCATGGTCAAAAATTGAGGCTTCAGTTGTTCAATAGTGCCACACCATTCTACAACTAGTACCACGAGTAATAATTCCATATGACCCCTAATATTGTTTCAACGGATTACAACATTGGTGTGATGTTATCGACCGATCAAATGCAATTCCTACAAATTAATTTTTTAGGTATATATGTAACATAACCACCGACCCTCCTGGATTAAGGGGGTCATCACCAGCAGATCCATCCCCCATTGTTCCTTTGATCATGGAGATGGGATTGCAAATTTCAGAACCCCACTGCTTTGGTAAACTCCTCCTTTTTCCCAGTTCCACAGTTTCTGTCCCTTATTAGTTTTATTTTTTTATAATTGATTATATCATGATTTCCTCCTCTTGCACATATGAATCAATGACCTCCTGTCTCCATTTTCCACATGATAGTCTGCCATAGGCCCTTCGATAGTTGGTTAAGCATAAGAGTCAGGGTGCTTGTGCTTCTTCACTCACCAACACTACCGACGTCCCAACCCCTTGAACTTTGATAAAGTTGGGATCAACCCATTTTTTAGCACAGAGTGTACCTCCTTCTCGACGGCTTGACCCCCAAATTCCTACCTAGTTGGGTCGGTACATTATGCCTTACTACCATTCCTCTTTCTGTCGATACGTCACCCAACCTTTGACTAGTTGGGGTCAACTTATTCTTGAGCATAGGGCTTACTTCTTTCTGACAGCCTGACCTCCATCCTCTATCACATCCTTAGGCTTAAATGGTCCTCGGAACCCGTGTACTAACCCACCACATCCTTGTCCTTAAATGGTGCTCGAAACCCATGTAATAGCCCGTGTGATCCCCACGTCGAATCCACAATTGACATGTATAGGGTTTATCTCCCGTTATTGGATAAGGGTAGGGCAATCGATCTTTATAAGGTAAAAAGTGCCCTTATTCCTTCTTCCAATACATCCCCTCCTATCATTGGTCTTTCAGATCTATATTCTTCAAACAAGACTCTAGTTTAGGAGTCCCTTGGGCTCTTAAAACAATTACAAATCTTGACTATCGCTCTTCCTTGAAATTTTTCCATGGCTTAGTCAAGGAATTTCAGATCTTCCTCCTACAATACCTTAGACAGGGATCTCTACAATATCCCTGAGGAAAAGCTATACCACTGTGCAGGCTTACTCATACCAGTATTCTCGACTGCAATCCTATCTCTAAGGCCTAGTAGGCCTCCATATCCTCTTCAGGATTCTGCCACTCTACCAAAGTTAATCTAAATATTTTCACAATGTTATCCCTCCCGAGCTTAGGTGATATCTACATTGAGGGTTTTCTATCCCATGGGCCTTCCCTTCACTCGGGTAGGGAATTCCTTGCATGGCGGCAGAGGCACTCCTGCGCCTGTTATCCCCCAGGGGATTAGCGCAAGCTCCAGAGAGGTTTCCACCTTGCCTACCAAACGCAAAAAATTCTAGAACCCACGTAGACTCTACGAGTCACTCCTTAGTGCTATTCCACACCTCTTAGTGCTTCACAGTCAAAGCGAAGGCGACACTGATAGATATCTGACATACTTGAAATATGAGGCTTAGGGAAAGCTGCAAGGCTTGACTAGCCCCCGGGAAAAATCTTTTAAACACTCATCTACTGCTTTTATGGGAGCACAACAACATGTAATTTAAGACATAACTTGTAACAAATATCTACTCTTCCCTGTATTGAATCTTCTATGTATATTGTACATAATCAAAGCGTCTCAAAACCCACTATATTCAAGGATAAATTCCATCTCTTAAGGCATTGGATATGGCCTGTAATTTATCATGCAATAATTTTTCTATTATTCATGTATTATTCCTATCACACTTAAGCATGATATTCAGATTTAGGTTCAACTCAACCCTCTAGCTGGGGAATTATTATTATGCAGTTTTTTTGCACCCTTGTTTATATCAGGTACTTTTTGGTTTCCAACAAAAGGTGATTAAAAACCTTAACCTTCAATTTCAACACAAGCATATATATATATATATATATATATTTAGTATGCATACTAGGATAATATCTTCTCAAGGTTACATCACATACAAAGTTATTAACAACACAAATACAGTCCTTGATTCCATAACCATCATTCACAATCATACAATATTACCCATTTAAGTAACAATCAAGCTTACAAAAGTAATTATCTCCGAGTTTGCATGGAAACTAAGTTTGGAACAAGGAATATCCACCCGAACATAGACAAGTAAATCCACTTTCTCTTGTAGCTGTCACCCCCAAGCCAGATTACAGAGTCTCATGGGGAGAATGCATGCTTTTGGGACTCATGCCAACTTCCAATTGAACCAGAGACTCTAGAAAACATATTCCTCAATCCCGCCAGTTGATGGCTTCTTTATTTGTTAGCAAAGGGAATCCAGAGGTTCTCCACCTCACCCCCAAGTGCACACATAATGATTCACCCCTTCTAGGGAGCCCAAAATCCACTATAACAATAGGGATATGTTCAAAGTCTTTAATAAAGTCTTCCTCTACTTCTGCTTGAGGAAAATCTCTTCTGAAGATGTTATAGGGCTCTAGAGTAGTTATCTCAACCCACAACCTCCATGGGACCCAAGTTGTTATAGGTATCCATATATTTCATCCCAACCCACAACCTCTAGTTATCCAAGCTATTACAGGGATCCAGAGACCTCTATCTCAACCCACAGCCTTTAGAGATCCAAGTCATTACAGGTCTCCAAGGATCCTATCTCGACTCACAACCTCCGGGGACCCCAGGCTATTACGGGAATCCAAAGACTAGAATTCAACCCACAACCGATAGGGATAGAGAAATGACCCCCTTCTCTTCTCTTCTCTTCAGTGCTCCTTGCTGAAAACGTTTTGTAGAACTTGACTCCAGTTCCCTTCTCCACCTACCTCTAAAACCAGGTCTCCACTGAAACCAAGTATTTGTTTCTCTCCTCTGAGGAGTGCCCCCCAGAAATCTCGTTTTCCTTTTTCCCTCCTCTTTTAGTTCACTCTTTCCCCTATTTCCTATTGTTTCATTCCTGTTTTTTGCAGCCCTAATAAATTATGTCCTCTTTGATTATTTTGTTTTCTCAAGCAAGTACGGGATTGGGTACTTTTCCTCAACCCATTTAATTTCAGGAGCCAGTCCTTTTACTTCATGCACTAACCAAACTTTAATGGTTGTCCTGAAGTTCACATTTCTTCTTTGCACAAGAAACCATAACATCCCAAGAAACAATTCTACATCCCAAGTTTGGAATATGTGTCACCTGACTCAGTCCCCTTTTTTTTTCTTTTTTTTCAAACATTGAAAAATATTCACATCATTTTTATAATGTGGCTTATATAAGAACCGTGAGTGGGGTTGTCACAGTCCCCTCCCCCTTGAGGGAACACCACACTCGATGTTCATTTACACCTATACGATGTTAGAATTAAAATAATACACATAATGTTCCATGGAGCTTTACACACATATCTATTTACAGTGTTTACAATTATACATAGTTGTTTTAATCATAAAACAAGAAAGGATAATTAGCTTTCATGTCATCAACCATTTCCCACATACCAGTGAATCACATGGTTATAATTTTGTACATATCTTTTAAGTAAAGTAACATGGAAAACATCATGAAATCTAAGTGATGGAGGTAAACCCATTCTATGTGCTACTGGTCCAATCCTCTGAAGAATTTCAAATGGAGCACAATACCGTGGTACCAACTTGGCACATGTCCCCATTTTAGGGAACTTTTCTTTGGTTTAATTCTTAGATAAACATTTTCCCCCACTTGGAACTCGTTGTGTTCCCTATGCTTATATGCATAGTTTTTTTTCTATCATGTGCCACTTTCATATTTTGTTTTATTATCCAAACTTGTTGTTTTATATCCTTAAGCATATCAGGTCCTACATGCACTATGTTAACTGGGTCACTCCAGATAATAGGAGCATTACATTTCCCGCCATACTATGTGCCTCAAAGGGGCTGATCCTTATGGACTTTTCCCGCCATACTGTGTGCCACAAATGAAAGATATTATTCCCATTTCTTGGGTTGATGCATCACATACATCCTTGACATGTCCTCAAGGATACAATTAATCCTCTTTGTTTTCCCATATGTTTGTGGATGATAATTTGTAATAAATGCTAATTTTGTTCCCAATCCTGCAAAAATTTCCTTCAAACACCTGGAAGTAAACTTACCATCTCTGTCTGACACAATATTCCTGGGAATTCCATGTAGTCTCACAATCCCCTTTATAAATATTTGTGATATATCACTAGCGAAATTAGTGGATTTGAATACCACAAATGAGCTACCTTGATAAGTTTGTCCACTACCACCATGATTGCATCATGCTACTTAGTTGTTTTGGGAACTCCTGTAATAAAATCCATAGAGAGTACCTCCCACTTCCATTCTAGAATAGGGGTAGGCTGCAACAATCTTGCCAGGTGTTTGCATTCAACCTTTACTTGCTAGAATTCCATGGATCTTGCTACGAGATCTGCCACTTCTTTCTTCAGATTCAACCGGTGATAATGCTTATTTATGACTGTGAGGGTATTTTGATACCCTTGTTGGCCTGAGTAAGGATTAACATTTAATTCTTTCATTAATATCCTTTTTATTTCATTTTTTTTAGGCATGTAAATTATTCCTTTAAACCTTACTAAGTCATCTTCAATGAGATGAGATCCTTCATCCTCACCTATTTACTACAACTTTTCTTTCAGTTGCTGATACTTTTCATCCAACTATCCAACAATTTTTATTCTTTATTATACACCTGTTACATACCAACTTATTGTTTCCAAGTCATTTACTTGGATTCTCTTTCTAAAGGCATCAACAACCTTATTTTCCTTTCCTTTTATGTGCTTAATCTCAAATTCAAACTCTTTGAGCATGGCCAACCATCTTGCTTGCCTAGCATTGAAGTTCGGTTGTCCAAACAAATATTTGAGTCCACTATGGTATGAAATGAGCATGAAATTATTGCCAAGGAGTTAATGCCTCCAAATTTTCAAAGCATGAACTATAACAGCCAATTATAAATCATGTGTCACATAATTTTCCTCATTTTTATTCAAATTTATGCATTCATAGCACACTGCTTTCCCTTCTTGCATTAAGACTCCATTGAGTCCCTCTCTCCATGCATTTGTACAAACAACAAATATTTATCCGAATCTTCGATTCTTAGCACTAGTGCATTGGTGAGCAATTGTTTCAATTACTCAAAGCTTTTCACACATTGTTCAGTCCATTCAAATATTTTCCATTTCTTCTACAAAGTTGTAATGGAATTATCAATTTTGGAGAAATTCTGAATACATCTCCTGTAGTATCCTTCCAATCCCATGATTGATCTCATATCATCCATGTCCTTTGGAGTTGGCCACTCCCTTATGGCTTTGATTGTTTCAAGGTGAATTGATACGCCTTCCACAATGCCGAAGTGCCCTAGATAGTGTATCTGTGATTGAAAGAAATCGCATTTGTTGAGATTTTCTTAGATCTCATGTTCTCTCAATAGTTGTGACACCATAGCCAAATTATTTTCATGTTATTCTTCTATTTTTGAATAAATTAATCTGTCGTCAACAATCACTATGACAAACGTATCCTAGTATGGACACAATACTTCGTTCATCAGGCACAAGAATGTGTTTAGGGCATTAGTGGGTCCACAGGGTACCACTACAAATTCATAGTTTCCATTTCTTGTTCTGAAGTTATTTTTATGGATTTTTTCCTCCTTGATTCTCAATTTATGGTAACTTGACCTCAATTCAATTTTGGAGAAAATTGTTGCACCTCTTAACTAGTCAAAGAGATCATCAATCCTTGGTAATGGGTACTATTATAGATCAATTTGGGCATCATCTCAAAACACAAATCAATATCCATAAGGGTCTATCATACTCTAAACTAGTTGCTACATGCCCTAAAGAAGTCATCCCATTCGTGGTTTTCCTTCATGAAAGTTTCACTGCTTAGATGCCAGTTGAAGTGCCCCATTGAGCCATCAATGCACCCCTAGACTACAGTAACTCCTTTGCAGGGCATCTAATCCCATGAAAGGTTGTGTTGTAGAGGATATAGGCCCACTTTAGAGTCCATTAGTCGAATGGGAGAAAATTTTTCATTGGATTTCGGGAATATTCCCAACCTCTAGTGGCTTCTAGAAGTTGTTCCAGCTTTCACCTCATCTGATAGCTTTGAATATGGACACCATGAAGCCATTAAACCTCTTATCCACCTATTCCCATGAACAAGGAAACCTCTTCCCCCATTTTTTGAAAAGACATTCAATGATTCATTTATGTCAAACTACCGTCATCTACTTTTAAATATAGCACTGATCATAGTGTACAAGGGATCAAGAATTTGTATTAAGTAGAGTTATGATGGTGAGATCATAGTTATTGGAGGTATTGTGAATATAATTTTATGTTTTTGGATTGATGATGTCGGGTGTGATGAGGATGGGACTGAAGCTGGAGGAATGAGATCAAATTGATCAACTGGTTTTACTCTTCCTTCTACTTCATAATAAAGACATTTGTTCCTTTCCTAATGCATGTGTCAATGATGTTATATGTGTATTTACGAATTTAATCAATTCAATTTTTTAAACTTGAATAGATCATATTAAATTTTTGTCATTTTATTTCATCCCTTTGCCATTGTAGGTACCAATCAAGCAAGTTCAGTTTGATTGAGAGTGATGGAGCGACAAAGGGAGGAGAGGAAAAACGAACATATTATAAGTGGGTTTTCTTCCCTTTCTCTATTCATTGAAAAGGTCAGATATCTTTCTTTATGTTATTCTAAGTGCACCACCACACTTAGGGAAGGCATACTTATCCGTAGGTTTGATATCCATAAAAAAATTGGCGACCATAATAGGGATCAATGGATCATCCCTGGTGGTTTCTTCCTTGTCCATCAACATCTAGTAGACTTTACCTGCTTAATTTCAGTCATTTGAATGTGTTTTAGCAAAAGTAGTGTGTTTCCACTATGACAACCACTGTATCCCACTGAAGAGTGTGTTTCTCTACAACTCACTGTATCCCACTTAGGGGTGTGTTTCTCTACAACGCACTGTATCCCACTCAGGGGTGTGTTTCCCCTATGAAAACCAAAATCTATCATATTTTGTCTTTTGCAAATTCATTTTAGTGTCTTTCTTGCTGAAGTTTTGAGTGATTGATTGCCTCTAGAGATGAGATTTCCTCTACTGTTCTTGCCTCACTTTGGATTTATTTGATCAATGTTTCTTTTTGTTTTCTTTGTCATTGTCGAATAGTTCCAAAGTTAAATTTTACATTTGATCAATTCATTATTTTCGAAAAGAGGAATTTTCGTTTCAACCTTCATTTCTCTTGAAAGTTTTGAGTGATTGTTCGTGCATTAGTTTCTTTTTCGTTCATCTAAACTTAAAATAAATTGAAAAGAAAAACATGCATTTGCATATAAGGATTGTGAGTGCTTCATAGGAATAGTTTAGGGAAGTTGAATTTAGATGTGTTCATTGTTGATTGCATACAATTTGATTCCTTTATCCCTTGTAGCTAGTTTTTCATTATCGAAAATAAAATTGAAACGAATGCTTCTCATTTTAATTGTATTCTAGGAATGTTCAATACATATTGCAGTGAACCTGAAAGACAAACTGATAAGAAATATAAATATAAAATGTATTTGATATATCTAAGGAAGCATTGTAACATTAATGATAACATTTATAGGTCTAAGCTAGAAGACATGTTCCGGCGTCTTTAAACATGGTAGATGTCATTAATTTTATATGATACATTCCGAGTGTGATACCTCGTTCCACGTACGTAAGCATATTAGAGCTCTTCCACGTAATTTCGGGTATATCGGGCGGTGTTCTAGTACGAAAAGTATAAGGGAATTCTCTCACTATGCGGCTTCACATTAGACAACGCTAACACGGATTAGGCCTCCATGTACCTTCACGTATATTTGGGAGGATAACTTTAGCTTGCTTGCCATCCATAGGTAATCGAGTTGGTCACCTTGTACCTGTGATACACCGAAGACAACATTTTTGGAGATTTCCTGCACGTACATAAGTACTTGGTTTACTGGGGCAGTATATTGCAGTTCACAGTTGCTTGGTAAAACTTTTTCCTAGCAATACCCTCTTTTCGTTTATCTGTTTTTGTATAAAATCAATTAGCAATTGTGGAAAAATATCAACCCTTTCTCATCATTCATGTAGGACAGCGAATAAACCCCCATTACCACTAGAAGCTACACATAGTAGACGAAGGTGTGCTCATGGTACCAATTCCGGTACCTCTGGAGCTGTTGGTGCTACATCATCTGATATAACAGAGACATATGATCCTTTGAGTATCGAGTCTCGAGTCATTTTGACTGATCCTAGGTTATCTTCTATTGTCAAGACGAAACCCTCATAGTTACATGAGGACACTGAAAATCAATCCAGTGAAACGGTAAATCCAGAACCCAAGCTTGTTCAGCTGGAAGTTGATTCAAAACCCTTTGTTCTTTACCAAAACATCTTGTTCCCGAAGTTGAACAATAAGAATTTGTTTCAGTGCAACTGTCTGATCCTCAGTCATCCATAACCGTTGAGTCTTCCTATTTACTATAGATTTTACATGAAATTTATCTCGAGCCTGACAGTGAAGTACTTCCACCTGGTTTGATTTTGATCAAGGAGTAACTTCAGGAAGAGACAACCCCTTCATCTCCCACACATTTTGGACCGGGGCTTCATTTATATCTGTCTTTTCCTCATTTGACCTACTCTGCTTCTATTGATCCTTTTCATTCTCAAGTTCCCATAGATTCATTAGAGTATTTGTTGGGTTATTTAACCATGGAAGAGACAACATACCAAATTGTACCATTTGTTACAGCTGTGACATCATCTACAGTTTCTTCATCTTCGATGTTTTCAATGACACCCGAGTCTCATCTTTATGGTGGTTTGTCCGTCCCACTATGTTACCAGGCTTTAAATGGAACCTACTCTAGTGTATCCTCTAGTACATGGAGTTTGCCAATTTCATCATCTGGAATTCTATCTGGTTCATCTATTATGAGTACTGAACAACCTGGTCCTTTATTGACATCATCAACTCAATATCAGGATGGTCCATCCAATTACTATCTATCTTATCTAGTATCTGATGGATACCCATCATATCAAAGTCAGTATGTGCAATATTCTTATACTCCATATGTGTTGAGGAAGCTTCAGATGTTTTAGGGGTCCTGCTGTGATTCTCAATCTTTTTAAAGTCAATCATATGATGGAATGTTTAGCTTGTCAATGACCACCACCCCACCAACCCATTAATACGTGTTGTGTATCAGCCTCTGGCAGTTAACCTGTTGGGCCCATGCCTACTACTTTGTCATTTCTTCCATGGTTGACAATGAAGGAGTCCTTCTCAGTGAGTTATAACCCTAACCTCAGTTTCAAGTCTACAAATCTGATCTTTGAGGATGATGAACTGGCTCCTCTACCAAAGGAATTTCAACTTATGCCTAGTTTACCTTTGTCATGACTACTAGCCACGCTGTTAAATTCACAGTAGGTCAAATTATCTGTTCGTTATTTGTCTTATCGAGATCCATAGACCAAATCATCATTCACAGTGTTAAACATGTGGGTGTACAGTCAAATTAAAAATTTCACGTGTACCAACAACAGAATCCATTTGTTGGTATGCAAAGAAATATTTCCCAGATGATTCTATCTTATCCTGGTTATGTTCAACCTAACCTTAATTGATGGTTTCCATTTGCTGCAATGTTAGAGTTACCCGATTTAAACCAGATTGCCAATGATCCCATTCATTATTTTCTTTGGTGATTGGTGATTATTCATAAATTACCTTCGGACATTCCAAAATTCAATGGAAATTCTGGAGAAGACCTGTCTACGCATGTCATGAATTATCATTTATGGTGTTCACATAATTCCTTAAATGATGATTATGTTAGATTGTGTCTTTTCTAGCGAACACTTACTGATCCAGTTACGAAGTGGTACATTGAATTACCATGAGCTTCTTTTGATAACTTTACAGCTTTAGACACTAATTTTTTAACCCACTTCCAGTTACCCATCAGATATGAAACTGGAACGAAACTTTTGAACAAATTTAAACAGACCACTGCGACTCATATATCGGATCATATACATGAGTGGCGTCATCGTCGTAAAATGGTTAAAACATTTTCTCATGATCAACCTTTAGATGTGTGGTTTATAAAGTCCTTGTCATCATCTATCACTGAGGATGTGGCCAAAGGCGGTGTTGTCACTGAAGAGAAAGTAATTGCTCATGCCCAGTATCCAGATTTAATTAACACTTTGTCTTGCACGCTCTATGAAAAGATTCCAAACGGTCGTGACCAAATTTTATTATTCCTCCTTCTCCATCTTGCTAGGACATTCATTCTGATGATGGTGTGATTGGTTCTGCTAGTGCTCTGGAAGCAAGTCGACCATCTGGTTCTACACTTGTTGTTTCAAATCATAAACCTATTGCATCTAATCTTGCGTCTTCTTCTGAAATCCATGCCATGTCATCTGACAAAGGAAAAGTGACAAGCAACCTGGAAATAGGAAGAAGGGGAAATATAAGAAGAAATCAAATTCACCCCTGCAAGAGAAATCATCTGATTCATTCAGTTCTTTTCAAAAACCTCAATACCCTTGCTTGATATGTAATGGGGAAACTTTTACATGAGATTGTCCTCACCGCTCAGAAGTCCTAAAGCTTCTTAAGACTTATGCTACGTCTGCAATGATGAAAAATCCTTTTTCGAACTCGGAATCACATATGGTTGCTACTGATCTTGCTTCTAGTTCACAAGTGCTTATGTTATCTGCCACTAAGCCCAAAACTGATGTTTTGGTGTCAAATCGAAGTAAATATTACAGTAATCTATTGTCTTCATCAAATGATCAGGCTACAAATCAGCCTTCCCCTTCGACTTCGACCTCATATGACTTGGATTCACCACTTATCATTCCAGAGTTAACAATAAAGTTGCCGAAGGGAGTAATTCACAAATCGAAATTCAACCCTCGAGCTCATGCAACTCAAAATTATAATGTAGTAGAAGACATGGCTCATTCACCTTCTGCTATGTCAATGCCTGAGGTTCTTTAGAATTGTCCCTCCCAAAATCAGGCTTTGTCGTTCGCGATTAGTGGGATCGATCCAACGGTTTCAAATCTTGTAATCTTTAATCATGCGAGCTGTGTGCCACAATTACCAGCACAACTAGCATTCTTGATTCAAGTACATGTCCTGAATTTTCTCATTCATCACACTATCATTGATGAAGGCACATCTACTTGTATCATGTCTATGAGTTGCTGGAACTCACTTGGCTCGCTGACTTTGTCACAATCACCTACGACATTGAAATCTTTTGACGGTCATACCTATAGGCCTTGTGGAATTCTTAGTAACATGCAAGTTGAACTAGGAGGAAAATCAGTTACTGTTGAAGTTGAGGTCGTTGAGGAACCCCTTGAATACAATATATTACTTGGAATACCGTGGGTTTACGCTATGGATACGGTAGTATATACTTACTTTCGTATGATGAAATTCCCCCATAAAGTAAATATCACAGCGATTGATCAACTCTCTTTATTCGCCTTTGGTTCCCAGGCAACTGGAAGTGTTCTGTTTGTTAACAGACTCACACCTTCTCTTTAGAACATTGGTGTAGGACTCTTTAAGGATCCTTCCCTAATGGGCACCTTTTCATTACCGTTGCCTGTGACATCGACGTAAATTACAAATATAGGGACTTGCAATATGATAACTTCCACTTCATCTGACTTAAGGAAGATTCTTAATGAATCTGCAATATATAGGTTGGGTGGCATCATGTCACTAAGTCCAATTGAGCTAGCATAGCAATCGATTTTCTTGGCTTATGCGGCCAATCCAAATACTTTGTCACCGACCGTTTGGGTTGATCGTTCTTTGGATTTTGGTACTTCTTTTGACCCTTTTACATGAGTATTCTCGACTGATGAGAGCATTATGGAATCCATGATGCTAGAAGAAGAACCATGGGAAGCATTACATCAATGATCCCATCTTCCAAATTACAGTGAAGATAATCCAACTGAACTATATCACCCTATATTTGTTGATTTCTTGACGAATTCTATTCCTATCCATGCCATTGATTCTGAGCGAAACTCATCAAATATCAAAGAAATTATTTATATCGATATTTCGACCAAACCAAGTATTGTATAAAACGTTCATGTCGGTGTGTCTTGTTCTCCATCTGAACATGACACTTACCGCACTCTTTTTTGTGAATTTTGAGATGTATTCACTTGGTCATATGAGGAGATGCCAGGTATCGACTCTAGCATTATTGAACACGAGATTAAAATGTATCCGAATTTCAAGTTGGTGCGATAACACCTTCGTCCTGTTCACCCTAATAAATTTGTTGCCATTAAAGCAGAAGTTGAATTTTTTTTTGCGTGCTGGATTCATTTACCCTGTTCTGCTTATCGATTGGGTTTCTAACATTATTCTTGTCATGAAGAAACACAGTACAATTAGAGTGTGTGTAGATTATCGGGATGTCAATCATGCTTGTCCAAAATACAACTATCCCACTCCCTTTATCGATAAAATTATTTATGAATGCGTTAGATCTAAAATATTTTCTTTCATGGATGGATTTTCCAGTTACAATCAGATCGATATTCACCCAGAGGACCAATATAAAACCGCTTTTATCTGTCCATGGGGAACATTCGCTTATCGAAAGCTCCCTTTTGGTTTAAAGAACATTGGGGCAACATTCAAAATGGAAATGAATTATGCTTTTCATGACATAAAACACATTTTTCAACCATATCTGGACGACTTACCTGCACATTGACGAAAACGGGATGACCACCTGCAACATTTGAGAGCGATCTTTTAACGATGTCGTCACTATAAAATACACCTCAATCCACAAACATGTGTGTTTGGTGTTTTCTCTGGTCATTTGCTTGGATTCTTCGTGTCGAAAGACAGATTTTGGCTTGATCCATTGAAGGTCCAGGCCATCCTTGATTTTCTTGCTCCTTCCAATTTGCTTCAGTTACAGAGACTCCAAGGGAAGGCTAAATTTCTAAGGAGATTCATTCCTAACTATGCCGAAATGGCTAATGGATTTACTCAACTCTTGAAAAAGGGGGTTCCCTTCCATTGGGATGAGTTTGTGCAAGCTTCCTTCGGTGTTATTAAAGATACCCTGATATGATCATCATTAATCTATCCCCCAAATTATCAGAGTGATTATTTCTTATATCTCGCTGCTACAGATACAACCATTGCTATGGTTTTAGTCCAAGAAGAAGATGGGATTGAACATCCGATCTATTATTTGAGTAGTAATCTCAATGATACATAAGTTAAGTAAACATGTGTTGAGAAGCTTTCTTTGGCAGTCGTTCAAGCTATACAAATATTTCACCATTACATCCTACTTTGAAAGACCATTTTCATTTAAGATTGCAACCCTATGATGTACATTCTATCACGTCAATTGCTAGGGGGGAAATATTCAAAGTGGATCATCATTCTCCAGGAATTTGATTTGGAATTCATCAAATCCAAGTCAAAGAAGTCTTTGGTGTTTGTTGATCTTATTTGTGACCTTCCTTCGAGTAGCACTGATGCTACTACAGAACCATCAATTCTAGATGATTTTTTGTTTATGATCGATTCATATGACCTGTGGTATGGATATTTCATCATCTATCTCCAGAACCAAAATCTTCGGCACAATACCTCTCACTAGCAACAACGACGTATTCGATACCAAGCCAAAGATTATCTGATCGTCGGCGATACACTTTATTGTCATGGTCTCGATACGATTTTTCATAGGTGCCACACACATGGGAGTGAAAAAGTTTTAAATGATTTCCACTCTGGTGCATGTGGTGGACATTTTTCTGGTTATGCTACTACGTAGAAGATTCTCCCTATTGGTTACTTCTAGCCTACCATATTTCGTGACTGCATTATCTCAGTTAGAATTTGTCATGCTTGCCAGATATTTTCTCGTAAAATCAACTTGCTGCCAGCACCAATGCATCCTGTCGTCATTTTTGGATCATTTGCAAAATGGGGCATTGACTTCATGACATGTAACCCTCGCTCGGCCGAGGGGCATGGGTATATTATTGTCATCGTCGACTATTTTAACAAGTGGGCTGAGGCAATGCCTACATTCAACAACATGAGATAGACAACATTGTTCTTTTTTAACCATGTGGTTACATGGTTTGGTGTACCACAATCCATTGTCACAAATCATGGAAAACATTTTCGCAATCACATGATGGATGGGTTGAATGCCAAGTTAGGACTGTCACATTATAGTTCTACCCCTTATTATCTGCAAGCTAACGAACAAGTTGAAGCTATCATTAAGATTCTTAAGCGTATGCTTCAACGCATGATTGGGGTTCATAAACAAAATTGGAATTTGATCCCATAGTCGGATATGTGGGGATATCGAACCTCAGTGAGAAATGCAACCGGATTTACTCTCTTTCATCTAGTTCACGGTCTTGAAGCTATATTACCGATACAATTTGAAATACCATCATTGAAATCGTGATTGACCTGCTACCTAACGCTTTTGAAAAAGAGGAACGTATTTTAGATCTCATCCATCTAGATGAAACGTGTCGCGAAGCCGCACTAGCCAACAAAGTGCATAAGATACGAATTAAGGTGAAATATGACCACAATGTCAAGCCTTGTACCTTCTCGGAAGGAGACCTGGTCTTGCTTTATGATCATGAAGGTGATAAGATAGGAACAAGGAAATATGAGCCATTATGGCATGACCCCTACATTGTCTAGCTCGTTTTGGCTAAGGGTGCCTGCAAGTTGGTAGATTATGTTGGGATTCCATTGTTGTAGCCTCGAAATAGGTTGTATCTTAAATGTTAGTATGCTTTATTTTGCGTAGTAAACAATGTATTATATGATTTGATTGAGTGTATGTTACAGTGTGTCTTTTAGAGTTTTTCATGTGGTTAGTAATCCGATTTTCATTTTTTGCAGTTGTTGGAATCTTCTACACCATTTTCTGGATATGCCAATGGTGCTAGTCGTAGTACTTAGTAGCTATCCTCTGCAGCATGGGCCATCTTCGCTCCAAGTGGAAAGTTAGTGAGTTTCCAAGGGATTTGTATTGGTTGGTCGATGAAAATATCTTTGAGTATAGTGGGTTGATCGAACTCCTCTCTAAATCCATTTCACTTGGAATTCTTTATATCATCATCAGGATGGACTCACAACTTGTCGTACTACAACTTATTGGTGTTTATACTGTCTGAAATTCAACAATTCATTGCATGTTCCCAAGAGTTCATATTTTGAAAAGACATTTTGATTACATTCAATATAAACGCATTTCCAGAAACTTTAACACTTTGGTTGATTGTTTGGAAAATTATGTTTTAAATAGACATTTGCAACATATGTAAAGATAGATTTTCAATTCACATCATACAATTGAATAGGATTGCACATAAACATAGCTGAAAGTAAAATAGATTTATATCGAGTTTTTACAAAAGTAGTGTCCAATACACGTTGGTCATCTGACCTCAAAATATATACAGACATAGCATAATATAAGTAGACCTAGTGATGCTCATGATAACAGGTCACTAGTTGGGTTATCATGCACAATAGCCTCATCCAACGGCTAGGCACACCAATGGTATGGTGCTGCAGCCTCATAGGTAACTCCTCAATCTGGACATCTGGTATCCCAAGAGTCAATGCCTCCACATGCTACTGCAACTCAGCAAGTTTCTCAGCTAAATCCAAATCCTGAAGGACTACTCTCCTCATAATCCTCTTTGCTGGTTTTCCCGCTTGCTGTGCACAAACCACTGGTCGAACAATACCTACATCTGCATACATAAAACATCTTTAGTCTAGTCTTGGAAACATCAAAAAACACAAAAATATGAAAAAACCCCAAAAAATAAAAAACATGGTCAACATTTTACCTGTAGCACCCCATTAGCACTGGTTGGTAAAATCAAATATGGATCTCTGCGGAAATTCAACCCTGCATAAGGATGCTCCTCTATAAAGATATTATGTCTTCTGAGCTAACTGAAGAATGAAGTGGAAAATGAGATCGATGACTGGCCAGCATGTCTAGCCATCAGCTCGACCCACCATTACATTCATGGATCTTTAGGACTAGCTAATCCCAGTGTCACATGCTCTGGCTGCATCAATGGAACTCACTCCAAAACGAAAGTGATCAAGATTGACCCATAGATAAAAATTTTGGTCTTTCCACTTTTTACCTTGGTGATATGTTCTTTCATATGAAGGAGTACTACTTTAGCTAGAGACACTCAAGCGCATACTGCATATATGATATGTTTGCGACATGTAGTGTCACGCTACCAACTAGATTTGTGATAGTGAATAGGAGCGTTCGCAAAGGCACATCATGTACATATTTGATATTTATCTTTTCATCTTTTCTAGGCTCAATTCCTAGTTGACAAACTATCGAATGTAGTCCTTCATTGTTTCACCTCTACAGATGGATCTCGCAAGGGAAATGGGGGCACCACATCTCGACAAACACATCAAAAAGTAAATGTCATCAACTAATATTGGGAGAATTTTGTCCCCAATGTGAAATTCCTATAGTGCCGGGTCCCATGAATGGATCAAGAACTGCAATAGTTCCATGTGTTGCCTCATCCCTGACAATTTGAAGTACTTGAGAAACCCACAGTCTCTGAGGGCTCTCACAGTGCTAGGATCATTTAGGGAAACCATATCCTATTCTTCATGTTCTCTTTCTCACCATGTAATCGACATTATGATCCAATCAAAGTCTAAAATCACACCACAGGCTTAGTTAGGATCCATTCAAAGTCTAAAATCACACCACAGGCTTAGTTAGGATCCATTCCATGCAAAAAACTTGAGAAATTTTGGGCAGAAAACAAGATGCAAGTTTCTGAAATGTGCCCAACGCACTCCTAAGTGGAAGACAAAGAATTTCAGAGGAATTGGGCTTCTTTCCAGTCTCTCTGCAACACACTTTTTTTCATCCAAGGGTGTGTTGGTCCTAGGGCATTGTATATTTACCCTAGGAGCCCCAAAACCCTAAAACATTTTGCATGAAATTGAACAATAATGCAACCAATAGAAAAAGGAAGGTAAGATCTCCTACCTAGTCTAGATGACATGAGAAATGATCCACAAAATATGTTGCAATCAACTGTTGAAGTTCAAGGGTAAAATAGGCTTAGAGCACTAAAATCTGAATGGTAAAAATGACTTGGTAATTTCTTAATTTAATAATGTTTTTGATTAATTTATGCATATTTAATGAATTGACTATGGTTTTTACCCATTTTCACTATTTTAAACAGGCATTGTTAATTCATTTGATGGTTCTCTGAGCATGTTTAAAACTAATTACAGTGAGTTCGTCGTGCATGATCGTGAAATGCAATTTTGACCACAAAGCAGACTTTTATCTTTTTTTCGAGCTTTGTTAAACATGAGAGAGGAACTCAAATCACACTTTTATCACTTTTTCGAGCTTTGTTAAACATGAAAAAGGAACCCCCTTGGAGTTCTCTTTCAAATCTTTTTAGACTCCAAAAACATGAAAATATTGTCGAGCACTTGCCCTTTCGAGCTCGTAAAAGGAATTGAAACAACATCTACTTAGTATAAGTTTAACCCTTTTCCGAACTGAGATGGATTATGTTTACGAAAAAGGAAAACCATAATCAAACATAGCTAGAAGGTTATCTCGGTATTAGTTTACGCTTTTTCATATTTGAGGGACTATTATACGAAAAATAACTTGTGGATTTTTCTTTTATTCCCTTTTTCAAACTCTCTAAACATTAAAAAGGACTGAGTTTTCACTGTCATTAGACTCGTTAAAGCATCAAATAGCGACGCAATTTTCCATCATGACAAGATCGAGTTTCACCTTCGTTAGACTCATTAAATCATCAAATAGCGATGGATCCACTTGAAGGGTGGAATTATATATCAAGCATATGCTACCCTCCTCAAGCTTGTTAAAAAATAAAGAGGTACTGGTCAGCAATGACTAGGAAAATTGGAAAGGGATAAAACACTTTATTGTAGCAAGCCGCTCTTGAACATGAAACTTATTCACTTCATCTCCGTTATTTTTGGGCTGGGTAATTAGCTTGATGGTCTATCATACCTATGGCCTATCACACCATCTGTCACTTCAGTTTTGGTTCAAATGCTGCCAACTCATTCAGTGTCGTCGATATGTTCAAGAGAAGTCACTCAGTTATTCCTCATCCTTTGCAATACTCATAAAACTTCATTTCATGACTGCCATCCCTATCATTGCTTCATTAGTCACATTCTGTCTCTCAAATAATTACTCCTGTTTTGTGTCGTTGATGGGGGAAACATCAAGGCCCTCAGGCAACAAGTCGCTTCCTGTCGACATCAGCTCATCATCCAGGAAGTTAACTAGAAACAACCTTTCAGTGCCTTGGAGCTTTCTTACATCAATGGTAGGTTTCTCTCTTCTGGCGACAGGTTTACATCATATGCCTTCGATTGAAATACTTTGTACGGTGTTCGACATCAAATCATCTATTCACACCATACATAATGTATTGCAGTACCTTGAGAGCCATTATCATCAATGGTAGTTTCTCTTGTGGTTGTTAACGACTTACATCATTGGCTGGTAATTAGACGATGTCTTCCCATGTTCGACTTTAGATCACATATTCGCATGGATAGACTCGTACTTTAAGCAATTGAGTGAATGAGATAAAAGACCCTGTATCTAGTTTCATCCATCCGAGCTGCGATTTTAGGAGTTATACGAAATCATCCACACATGGTCATTAAACAGATGGTCATCCTATCATGGGTCTATATCTGTAGATGAATTTATGATGTTATTATAGTTTATGTGCTAAGTATGGGAATGCCTCCATCAGCAATTCATGTCCAAGATGAAAGATATCATGATGTAATGTATTGTAATTGATGAAGGTCACTATCTGCTTCAGATCCTACTCATCACATCGTAAAGAAAATAAATCAACATTATCATTTTTGACTTCATGTTTTAGTGGGAAGCTATTATAGGTCAATTTGGGCATCATCCCAAAACACAAATCAATCTCCATTAGGGTCTATCATACTCTAAACTAGTTGCTACATGCCCTAAACAAGCCATCCCATTAGTGGTTTTCCTTAATGAAAATTTCACTGCTTAGATGCCAGTTGAAGTTCCCTATTGAGCCATCAACACACCCCTAGACTGTAGTAACTACTTTGCAGAGCATCTACTCCCATGCAAGGCTGCGTTGTAGAGGATCTAGGCCCACTTTAGAGTGCATTGGTCAACTGGGAGTGAATTTTTCATTGGATTTTAGGAATATTCCCAATCTCTAGTGGCTTCAAGAAGTTTTTCCATCTTTCACCTCATCTGATAGCTTCGAATATGGACACCATGAAGCCATTAAAACTCTTATCCTCCTATTCCCATGAACAAGGAAACCTCTTCACCCATTTTTGGAAAAGCCATTCAATGATTCATTTATGTCAAACTACCTTCATCTACTTATAAATAGATCACTGATCATGGTGCACAAGGGAGCAAGAATTTGTATTAAGTAGAGTTATGTTGGTGAGAGCATAGCTCTTGGAGGTATTGTGCATGTAATGTTATGTTGCTGGATTGATGATGTTGGGTGTGTTTAGGACGGGATTGAAACTGGAGGAGTGACATCGAATCGATCAACTGGTTGTACTCTTCCTTCTACTTCATCATAAAGACATTTTTTTCTTTCCTAATGCATGTGTCAATGATGTTATATGTGTATTTATGAATTTAATCAATTAATTTGTTTCACTTGAATAGATCGTATTGTATTTATGTCATTTTCAGTCATCTATTTGCCATTGCAGGGGCGAATCAAGCGAGTTTAGTTCGATTGAGAGTGACAAAGCGATGAAGGGAGGCGAGGAAAAGAAAACAGATTACAAGTAGGTTTTCTTCCATTTATTTATTCATTTTAAGGAAAAGGTCATATATATTTCTTTTTGTTGTTATAAGTGAACAACCACACTTAGGGAAATCATACTTATCTGTAAGTTTGATTTCCATAAAATAGGTACCTATTCTTAATGGTTACTTTATTCATTTGTCTATAATCAATCCACAATTGAAGGGTTTCATCTTTCTTCTTTAAAAACAATACTAGTGCACCCCAAGGAAACATGCTTGGCCTTTTGTGACCCTCTTTGAGCATATCCTTCAACTGTAATTTGAGCTCAACCAATTCTAGCTTTCTAATTATATATGGAGCCTTGGATGTTGGTGCTGCTCCTTGCACCAGTTCAATAGAGAAATATATATCCCTGTGAGGAGGAAGTCCAGGAACCTCCACTAGAAAAACATTTGCATACTGTTGAAAAATAGGGTAGTTTTGAAGTAATTTAGCCTCATCATTTGGTCTTTTATCATCTTCCTCATTATGGAAAAATTATACTGAAAACAACATACATTTTTTCTTGTTGATGCATTTGTCTTGTATAGCAGTGATCAACGTCACTAATATGGGTTTCCTCTTGCCTTGAAACAATCTTTTTGTTCCTTGATCATCCAAGCATCCTATTTCTTTCTCATAGAAATCTAACTTGGTCTGGTGTAGTTACAACCAATTCATGCCCAATAATAAGACATACCCACACAATGGTCACGCATTAAAGTGGGATATCATGGTCATGCTATTGAGCTCAATTGCACATGACCTTACCCAATGGCTGATTCTTCTCCTTGTGCATATTTCCAATTAAACTAACCAAGGTTCTTGATGTAACTCCTTGCCCAATCCACACTTCTCCACAAGTTATGGAATGATATAACTATAATTGGAACCTAGATCAATCAAAATGGAAATGACTTGTTGTTGTAGCTTTCCTTCCATCTCGATTATGGATGCTTGGTGATCTTCTTGGCGATTCTCCACTGCTGTATGAACTCTATTGGTGATTCTCCACTACTGCATGAAATCTAGGCATACTCCAAGCTGCTTCACCAACTGCACTTTCCTCTTGGGTGTTGTAGATCTTTGGTCCAACATTCTGTTGATGTGGGAAATATCTTCTTCTATGGTCCCCACCACAGGTCGAACACTTGAGTGGTTCTTAGCCTTCAAACCAGGGTTTTTCTATCATTGGTTGCTACACATTTTTCTTGTTAGCAACATTTGGATTTTGTTGAAACTGTTGTGTCTAAGATGGGTGATTTACTTCCCTCCTGTCTAGGATTTCCTTAGGTGAAATATTATTACGTCAAGCATTTCTTAGCTTGTTAGTTGCTTCTGATCTCAGATCTATGTCTTTCTTTTTCATAGCAGTGTCCTAATTTCTTGATATCATCCTTTAGGGTTTGGGGTTTCAACAATTGGATTTTATCTTTGAATTCCATCGGTAGCCCACTAATAAACCTTTGAATCTTAGCCTTCTCAACCTTGAGATATGGTATGTACATCAAAATTTCGAGAAATTTGGTGGCATACTTATCACTAGTTAACTAGCCCATTTGGAGTTCATAAAACACTTATTTTGCTATCCTAATACTACTCAGATGGGTATTCCTCTCTAAATATCTCCTAAAAATCCTCCCAGATTAGAGCCTTCTTTGTAATGGCTCTAACATTCTTCAAGTCTTCCCACCATATGTCAACATTCCCTTTCAAAATTTATGAGGAAATCCTAGTCTTCATATTCTCAAAATAGTCATGTACTCTGAAACATTTCTTCATTCCCAACAACCATGCTTCTGTGTCCTCTTCCTTCTTCATATATCCATCAAATATAGGTGTCTTTTCTCTCTTGAAATCTTCGGGCATATTTTATTTCTCCTTTTCCTTTCTTATTGAGTGATGGTGATGTCGCGAATGGTGCTACTTTTAGGAAACCAATTCAGATGGTATGCTAGATTACCACACCTGCGTGCTGGTCCCTCCTCTTACAGTGCTAAGAAATTCACCTCCTAACATAGTTTCCTCACTTCCTTACCCGTGAATTTTCCTATACTTGCCACCATATACTCCATTGATGTTTTCTTTTGTTTCTTAAAAGCTTTTTGTGTCTTTATGACTCAATTTCCTCTCATATTGCCTTTTCCTCTACCAATCCGAGAAACTTTGTAGGATGAATGTGTTGATCTCTACTTGCCTTTCTTGGGTTCTTACCAACCTCTCATTTTCAGCCTCAAAGCTTCTCACCACATCCCTTAGGTTTCTTAAGTGTTTCATCTAGTCTAGGGAATGAATCCCTCCCATTTCGCCAACATATCTCTCTCGTTCCTTAGTTTCGACCCCATCACTTCCATGTTGTGATTGATTAGAACTGTATTCAACCATTCTGGTCCTCATCACCATGCCTTCTTTTGTTTAATGTTTCTTGTGAGGTGTTTTCAAAACCAAACATTGTTAGCCATTTCAAAAAATAGATAACCCAAATTCAGGGTCATGGTTTACCATGGAGACATATGTTGCAAAAAAACAGTCATGTTAGCGTTCCAACACACTTATAAATCATATGCATCAATCATTAAATATCTTTATCATGATAATAAAAAATACATATCTATGACCTATTTCCACCAAATAAACAACATGACCATAGTCTTGTTGGGTGTGTGTTATATTATTCCCACGAATAGTCGCACTTGTGAGGGATGGGGGGCGAGATCCTCTCCCTGTTCGTTGTGTCGGGCACATCAGGGGTGGGGGTCATAGGGGTTTGCAGGGGGTGGGTAGCCCCTTGTACAGGGTATGCGGCAATGTCCTAGGATTTTTTGTTTTACCCTATTTTAGGTGGGTGGACCTGCCTATGGTTTTGTGCATGGGTTTGCACATGGTTTTGGGGCATGATGGTTTTTTTCCCCTAGTATTTTGTAGATCCGGTCAAGGAAACTATGGTTATGTTCTAATCTAGGGTTAATGGATTGGGGTTTATGAATTCTTCAGCGTGTATATGTGTGTGTGTGTGTGTGTGTGTTGTAACACTAAAAGGAATATAATGAAAAATCAAGTTGGTAGTCCTGATAGTATATCTATTTTATGTTTTATGCTCTCGCTATTATTTATTTTCTATTTATAATAATTTGTTTGCAAATAATATTTTACAAGGTTAAAACCTATATTTGGTATTAGATTTGTTTCAATTTTAAGGGGATGCCTTTGCTGCTGAGGGGTTTTTTTCTCGGGCTTGTGGTAGACCCTATTCAATGGGAGATCTACGGGATTGATTCTTGCGGTGAATGAAGATAGCGATCAGTGTAAATATAGAGATGGATAAATTTAATGGTCATAGTTTTGAGTTGTGGAAGCTCAATATGGAGGATTTGATAGTGGATAAAGATCGGTGGATCGCGGTAGATCCAGGTACTAAACCAACCACAATGTCAGATGAAGACTGAGCAAAGTTGGATCGGAAGGAAAAGAGCACAATACGATTGTGTATCTCATATTAGGTATTGTTGAATGTATCTGGGGAAGCTACGATGAAGACTTTGTGGGTCAAGCTAGGGATTTTGTACCAATCTAAGTCTCTAGTGAATAAATAGTTCTTGCGGAAAAAGCTGTATAACCTGAGGATGAAGGATGGACACTTGGTGAGAGAGCATCTAAACACATTTAATACTGTGGTAAGTCAGTTGTCATTTTTTTATATTAAAATATCATATGAAGATAAGTGCATCAATTTTTTGTGTTCTCTAATAGATTCATGGGATAGTCTGGTTATTGCAATAGGTAGAAATACAACTACCTTGAATTTTGATGAAATTGTCTCAGCTTTGTTGTCAGAGGAAATGATATGGAGAAATATGGAGGGCCAGAATGGAAATGCCTTATCTGTATGAGGAAGGTACCAAAACATAAACAAAAATAAGTTTTCGAGAGGAAGATCTAAATCTAGAGGGAGATCTAAATCTCCAGGAAAGCCTATAAAAGTGTGTTGGAAATGCGGAAAGGAAGGTCACTTCAAAAATGACGGCAGATCGAAAGATCCTAAGAAAGGAAGGAGATTTGATTATGCTCCTTCTGTAGAGGCAAAAACCACCTCAGATGAAGGTGGGGATGTGTATTTGTCTTCTTCTTCAAATACACATGTAGATCATGAGGCATGGTTGATTGACTCAGGTGCATCCTTTCACTTCACTACCCATATGGAGTGGTTATGCGAGTATGAGAAGTATGATGGTGGTGATGTATTATTAGGGGATGATAGGAAGGTAAGAATTGTTGGATGTGAAAAAGTCAAGATGAAGCTACAAGGTGGAAGGATTAGAACATTTCTTGGTGTTCTGCATATTCCCACATTGGCAAAAAATATGATTTCTGTAATCGATATGGATGATGCAGGTGTAAAAAAAATGTTGGAGAAAGATACCTGCAAGATGGTTCGAGGAGCACTGGTATTAATGCGGGGAGTTCATATTAGAACTATGTACAAGCTTCAGGATAGCACTATTATTGATGGGTGCAATAGTTCTATGGTTCTTGAAAGTGTTGCAGAAAGCCTAGCAGCCTCTAGAGAAAAGACCACGATATGGCATCAAAGGCTTGGATATATTGGAGAGAAGGGCCTTCAGATACTTTATGGTAATGGTATGGTAGAAGGTATGTCTAATTTTTGTTTGGATTTCTATTTCTTCGAAAATTGTGTATATGGGAAGTAGAATTGGGTGAGTTTTCCTTGTGGTGCTAAGAGGGTGAACAGGATATTAGAGCTTGTGCATAGTGATTTGTTTGGATCTGTGTTGATTCCATCACTGGGAAGTCTATGTACTATGTTTCATTCATAGATTACTTCTCAAGGAATACATGGATATATTTCTTGAGGAAGAAATTTGAATTATTTGACATATTTAAAGAATTTAAGGCTATGGTGGAAAACCATACAGAGAATAAGATAAAGGTGGAGAGTTATGCAGGAAGGAAGTTGAAGAGTTTTGTAAGAAGTGTGGTATATCACGACAAAAGACTATTCCATACACACCTCAGCAAAACAAAGTTTCAAAAATAATGAACAGAACGCTGATGGAAAAGGCAAGAATCATGTTCAGGGGTACTGTGTTAGGACATGATTTTTGGGTCGAGGGAGTGGAGATTGCATGTTACCTAGTTAACATATCACCTTCATCAGCGTTGGAGGATAAGACTCCACATGGGGTATGGACTGATGAGAAACCCTCTCTTTCATATATGAGGGTATTTGGATGTGATGCATATGTACATGTTCCAAAGGAGAAAAGGACCAAGTTGGATAATAAATGTGAAAGGTGCATCTTTATTGGGTATAAGCATGGTTTAAAAGGCTACAAGATTTGGAACCTAGAAACAAGGAAGGTTGTGTACAACCAAGATTTGGTGTTTAGAGACATGAAATATGTTTTTAAACATGAATTCCTACCAAAGGAACCTGATAAGATGGATTTTGAGCTAAATGAGGAAGAATTAGACTCTACAACATAACAAGATTCAGAAGAGGAAGAACCACAAAATCCAGTTGTGAGTTCGGGAAAGAAGGCATCCAGAAAGGTATAGTCCATCTGTTTTTTGTTCAAATTTTTCTTTAACTATCATTGATGATGATGCCAGAACTATCATGGAGGTAGTGGATTTAGAGGTTGGAAAACTCTGGAAGGAGGCTATGGTTGATGAAATGGCATCCTTGCACAAAAATGAGGCATGGGATCTCATGGAATTGCTGGCTAGAAGGAAACCTATTAGGAGAAAATGGATGTTTAAGAAGAATATTAATGTAGAAGGAAAGGTGGAGAATACAAAGCTTGGTTGGTAGCAAAAGGTTATTCCCAAGTGCCGGGAATTGATTTTGGTGATATTTTTTCTCATGTTGCCAAGGTTACTTATATTACATTAATTTTATATGTTGTTGCTACATTCGATTTTGAGGTAGAATATATGGATGTGAAGACAACATTTCTTCATGGGGATCTGGAAGAGGAGATCTACATGAAGAAACCCGGAGGCTTTGCGGTGAAGGGTAAGAAAGAACTAGTATGCACGTTAAAAAATTCTTTGTATGGGTTAAAAAAAGTCACCAAGGATGTGGTATCAGAAATTTGACACCTATATACGGGAAGTCGGCTTCACCAGAAGAAAAGAGGATCATTGTGTGTATTTTAATTTAATTGGCGACCATGTTATTTATTTGGTCTTGTATGTGGATGATATGTTGCTGGTTGGAAATGACAAAGAAATTATCCAAGATTTCAAGACCCAATTGTTCTCAAAATTTGACATGAAGGATATTGGTGCTGCAAACTATATTTTGGGCATGGAAATTAAGAGAGATCGAGAAAAGAGGAAGCTCTGGTTAAACCAGAGGAAGTATGTTAAGACAATATTACAAAGGCTCAATATGAATGATAGTAAACTATTGGAAGGTTCCTATTCTTGTAGGTGTAAAGCTATATGTTGAACAGTGTCCCAAGACACAAGAAGAAGAGGAGGATATGTCTCGTGTTCCATATGCAATTGAAATGAGTAGCTTCATGTATGAAATGGTTTGTACTAGACCAGACATTGCACTTGCAATGGGAGTATTGAGCAGGTTTATGTCAAAACTAGGGAAGGAGCATTGGATAGAAGTGAAGCAGGTTTTCAGATATTTGCGTGGCACTAGTGATTATGGTTTGTGCTACCAGGGAAGACCAAGATTGGACAGAGTTCTGGACATCCGTGCTTTTGTTGATGCAGACTGGGTTGGAGATGTGGACCAAAGAAGCTACAAGTGGGTATGTGTTTAGCCTATTTGGAGGTGCAGTCAGGTGGATGATTAAAAGATAATATGTAGTGGCTCTTTCAACTACAGAGACATAATACACGACAACCAATCATGCAAGCAAGGAAGCAGTTTTGTTGCAGATATTGTGTTCAAGTATGGGTTTGGTGCAACGAGCTATAATTATAGACGTTGATAGCCAAAGTACAATTTTATTGGCTAAGAACCTTGCTTATCATCCAAAGACAAATCACATTGATGTTTAATATCATTTTGTGATAGATACAGTTGAGGATAAAAAGTTGTTGTTGGTAAAGGTTGACACTTTGAAGAATGTTGCAGATGCATTGATGAAGTTTGTGAGCTTTGAGAAGTTCTCTTAGTGTATAAAAACAATGGGTGTTTCAGGGTTGAACTAATGACTAAGCTCTCTTGTGGCCTGATGTGGAAAGAACACAACAAGTGGGAGAATGTTGGGTGTGTGTTATATTCTTCCCACGAATAGTCACATGCACGGCGGGATATCCTCTTCTTGTTCATTGCATTGGGGGGGTCACAGGGAGGGAGGCATCCCCCCCTGTCTTAGGGTTTGCAGGGGGTAGGTAGCCTTAGGAAATTTTTTTTTGGACCCTATTTTAGGTGGGCGGGCCCGCCTATGGTTTTGTGCAAGGGTTTGCACATGGTTTTGGGGCATGATGGTTTTCTTCCCTTGGTATTTTGTAGATCTGGTCAAGGGAAATATGGCTATGTTTTAATCGAGGGTTAATGGATTAGGGTTTATGAATGCTTCGACATGTATATATATGTGTTGTAACATTAAAAGGAATATAATGAAAAATCAAGCTGGTAGTCCTGATTTGGGATCCAGGGGGGAAATATCTGTGTATATCTGTTTTATGTTTTATGCTCTCGCTATTGTTTATTTTATGTTTTTAAGAATTCGTTTGCAAATATTTTCTATACATGGTTAAAACCTATAGGTATTATTCTCATACAACTTTCATTGATGCCAAATTACCCACAAAGCATGGATCAATATGTTAATTTGAGTTTTAGCATTAGATAGATACTTATTCAAATCCTTTTCTACATTTTTTTATCACTTGCACATGACGAATCCCATCAAGTCCAGCTTTGAACTTTGGCTCTGATACCACTTTGTAACATACCCAACTACCCTCCTAGAGTAAGGGGGGTCGTCACCAGCGGATATATCCCCCATTGTTCCTTGGTTCATGGAGATGATATTGTGAATTTCAAACCCCTAATGCTTGGGTGAACTTCTCCTTTTTCCCACTTGCACTCTTTCCTTCCCTTGTTTTTTTAAAAATTTATTATATCATGATTTCCTCCTCTCGTGCATAGGAATCAATGACTTCCTATCTCCAGCTGCAATGTAGAAGACTGTCATAGACATGCCAATAGTCAGTTAAATAGAAAAGTTGGGGTGCATACACCTCTTCACTCACCAACATTGTCGACGTCTTGACCCCCAAACCTCCAAATAAGTTAGGTTAGGACCAGGTTTTAGCACATGGAATACCTCCTTCCCGATAGCTCGACCCTCGACTTTCGACCTAGTTGGGTCATTACACCGTGCCTTACTACTATGCCTCTTTATTTCGATATGTTGCTCGACCTCTAACTAGTCGGGGTCAACCCATTTTTGAGCATAGATCTTACTTCCTTCTTATGGTCTGACCTCCAATCTCTATCTCATCCTTGGGCTTAAATGGTCCTCAGAACTCGTGTACTGGCCCGCGTGATCCCAACCGTGAATCCATTGTTGACGCGTATATGGTTTATCTCTCATTCTTGGATAAGGTTTGGGAGAGCAATATTTAAGGTAGAGATTTCCCTTCTTCCTTCTTCCAAGGCAACTTAAAATCTTCTCGATACATCCTCTCTTGTCATTGGTTGTCCAAATCTAGCTTCTTAAAACACGACTCTTGTTCAAGAGTGCTTAGAGCTCTTGAAACAATTAAAAAGCTTTAATATTGCTCTTCCTTGCAATTTTTCCATGGATTGGTCAAGGAATTTCAGATCTTCCTCTTGTAATACTTTAAACAGGGATATACACAATCTCCCTGAGGACAAGCTCTACCACCGCGCAGGCTTCCCCGGACTAGTCTTCTCGACTATAGCCCTGTCTCCAAGGGTTGGTAGACCTTCAAATCCTCTTCAATATTCCACCATGCTACCAAGGTCAATCTAAATATTTTCACGTCGTTACCCCTCTCGAGCTTAGGTGATAGCTACATTGAGGGCTTTCTAGCCCATGGGTCTTCCCTGCCCTTGGGTAGGAAGTTCCTCACATGACGACACAAGCACTCACAGCTCTGTTATCCCCCACAGGATTGGTGCAAGCTCGAGAGAGGTTTCCACTTCACTTGCACCATGCCAACAATTTTAGAACCCACGCAGACTCTACGAGCCACTCCTTGACGTTGTTCCATTCCTCTCGGTGCCTCAGCATCAAAGTGATGGTGACACTTACATATATCTAGCCTAATTGAAATACGACGTTACATGGAATTTAGATAAAGCCATACAACATATAGGTAAAGTGGTAGGACACTTAGGGAAGTTTCAGGGATCGAATTTACCTTAATAAATATCTCCTCGACACTCATCTACTACTTTCCTAGTGGCACAACAAAATGTAACCAAAGACCTAACTTGTAACAAATACTGACTATGTCCTACGAGGAATATGGTATATAGACTGTACATAATGAAAGGGTCTCATAACCCACTATATTTAAGGAAAATTTTCATCTCTCAAGGCCTTATATATGGCCTATAATTTATCATGTAGTTATTTTACAGTTAGTCATGTATTATTCTTATCACTGTTAATCATGTCAATTGAATTCAGGTTCAACTCAACCCTGTAGCTAGGGAAGTATTATTATGTGGTTTTATTGCACCATTTTTTATATCAGGTACTCTGAGGTTGCAACCAATAAGTGATTAAGCACCTTTACCTTCAAGTTCAACACAAGTGTAGGTTTTAATCCTATACATAAATTACCTGCAAACGAATTCATAAAACAAAAAATATACAATGGTGATAACATAAAACAAATATACACAAAGATTTCCCCTTGTATGCTAAAAATGGGACTAATAGATTTATTTTTCATTATATTCCTTTAAATTTTATGATACATATATATAAATGTTGAAGCATTCATAAACCCTAATCCATTAACCTTTGATTAGAACATAACCGTAGTTCAACTGACCGGATCTACAAAATACCATGGGCAGAAAACTGCCATGCCCAAAACCATGTGCAAAAACCATGCACAAAACCATGGGTAGGTATGCCCACCATATTTGGGTCTGCCCAACTATTATTAGGTCCGCACCTGGGGCATTGCGCCCAAAAAAACGTACAACACATAGAGCTAGTCATAGACAGAATATAACACATACCCAACATTATCCCACTTGTTGTTTTATTTCCACATAGGGAGTTACAGGTGAGCTTAGTCATTGCTCCAGCCTTGCAATGCCCATTGTTTCTCTACACCATAAAAAATTCTCAATTCTCACATACTCCTCAATTCATCTACAAATTTCTTCAAAGTGTCCATCGTTACTAGCAACACCTTTTTTTCCTCAATCGGATCCCTCACAAAGTGATATTGAACATCAATGTGTTGTCTTCGAATGATAAGTAAGGTTATTTGCCAATAAAATTTCTCTTTAATTGTCACGATATATCCTTATAGCTATTTGTACCAACCCCATACTTGAACACAATCTCTCCAACCAAACTGCTTCCTTGCTTGCATGAGTGGCTGTCATGTATTCAACCTCTATAGTTGAAAGAGCTACTATAGACTACCTCTTACTGATCCAAATGACTTCTCCTCCAAATAAGTTAAACACATACCCACTTGTAGATATTTTTTGATCCATATCTCTAGCCCAATATACATCAACAAAGCCACAAATGTCTAAAACTTTGTCCAATCCTAGTCTTCCTTGGTATCACAAACCATAATCTCTAGTGCCACGAAAATACATGAAAACCCACTTCACTGTTGTCCAATGCTCCTTCTCGGGTCTCAACATAAACCTGCTCAATATTCCCACTGCATCTGCAATGTATGGTCTGGTGCAAACCATTGCATATATCAAGTTAGCAACTGCACTCATATATGGAACACATTACATGTCATCTTCATATTCTTGTGTCTTAGGACACTGTTCAACAAATAACTTTACACCTACAGGAATAGGAAAATTCACTAGTTTACTATCTTGTATATTAAACCTCTGCAATATTGTCTTGACATAATTCCTATGGTTTAACCATAGCTTCCTCTTTACCTGATCTCATTTAATTTCCATGCCCAAAATATAGTTTGCAGCACCAATATCCTTCATGTCGAATTTGGAGTACAACTGGGTCTAAAAATCCTAGATAATTTCTTTGTCATTTCAAATTGGAAACATATCATCCACATACAAAACCAAATAAATAACATGGTCACCACTTAATTTAAAACACACAAAGTGATCGGCTTTTCTTCTCATGAAGCCAAGTCCCCATATATATATATGTGTGTGTGTGTGTTTGTATCAAATTTATGATACCACATCCTTGGTAATTTTTTTAACCCATATAAAGACTTTTTTAACATGCATATCGGTTCTTTCTTACTCTTCACTGTAAAATCTTCAAGTTGCTTCATGTATATCTCTTCTTCTAGATCCTCGTGAAGAAGTGTTGTTTTCACATCCATATTTTCTACCTCAAAATCAAAAGCAACAAAAACAAATAAATATAATCTAATAGAATCTAACTTGGAAAAATTTGTTGCCAATGGGTTTCCTTCCAACTGGAAACTCCACCAGATCCCAAGCCTCATTTTTCTCCAAAAATTCCATTTAATTAACCATGACCTCTTTCCATCATTTCCATCCTCTAAATCCACTACCACCATAACATTTTTGGGATCATTATCAGTAATAGATAAAGAAAAAATTCAAAAGAAAGAATATGGACTATACCTTTCTGGATTCCTTCTCTCTCGAATTGATCTTCTCAAAACTAGAGTTTGTCGCTCTTCCTTTTCTGATTCTTTTTTTGTTATAGAGTTTGATTCTTCCTCCTTTAGCTCAAACTTTATCTTCTCGGGTTCCCTTGGTAGGAATTCATGTTTAATAACATATTTCACCTCTCTAAATGACACATCTTGGTTTTATATGACCTTCCTTGTTTCTGGGTTCCAAATCTTATACCCTTTTAAACCGTCTTTATACCCAATAAATATGAACCTTTCAAATATACTATCCAACTTGGTTATTTTCTCCTTTGG